>PVJD01001807.1:0-140072 GCA_004026545.1 Mormoops blainvillei | reverse complement strand
AGGCCGCCGCCGGCCCAGTCAACCCCCTGCTCCCTGTCCGCACCCGCCTTCGGAGCGTCCGGGGAGCCTAGGTCAGGGGACGCCGGCGGGGGCAGGGCGCGCGGCCGCGTGGACTCAGCTCCGGCGGCCGCCCGCGCCCGCGCGCAGGGGCCTCAGCCATCGGGCCCGGCTCCCGCCCGCGTCCGCGCCCCAGGTGCCCGGCGTCCTGCCCCCACCGGCGCCCGCACCGCCTTTCTTCCTCCAGCGCCGCCGCCGCGTCCCGGCCCCTCTACATCCCACCCATGCAGCGCAACTTCCTAGCGCCGGCCGCGGGAGCCCCCACACCTGCACCCAGGGCCCTCCTCGCCGTCGCCTGGCTCAGCCGCTCCAGGATTACCTGCTTGGGGGTCCTGGGGTCTCGTCCTCCGCGATGCAAATCCGTGTTCCGTCACTCGCAGCCTCCTCCCGCTCGCCCTCCTCCCCTCCTCCTCCCCCTGAATGGGAGTCGGTGTCAGTCACGCTGCTCCTGGGGAGAGTCGCCGGCAGCTTCCGGGAGCTCCAAATACAGAAAAGCCAAGGGGGAGAGAGAGGAGAGCAAAGCTACGCGGGTGGGGAGTGGAAATAAAGGGGAGCAGAGAGGAGAAGGGGTTGGAGGAAAGGAGGGGCAGATGGGCCGTGGGAGAAAAGAGAGGGAGATGGGGAAACAAGAGGAAAGGAGAGAGAGCCTGCCAACACCAGGCTGTGAAAGCAATGAAGTCATCGCATCAGGCGGCA
Organism: Mormoops blainvillei; assembly: GCA_004026545.1. Lineage (NCBI taxonomy): Eukaryota > Metazoa > Chordata > Mammalia > Chiroptera > Mormoopidae > Mormoops > Mormoops blainvillei. Next base: position 139,319 of record PVJD01001807.1, on the reverse strand, counting down.
TTGCAAAGAAGTCTGGAAAGATCCAGGAAGCTCCTGGCTGAACAAGCCAGACAGATTGGACCTCAAAAGATTTGTGCAGAGAAATGATGGGTTTTTAGGAAGCGAGAGGCAGACGTGCATGTCCTGCAACCCCAGTATATTGGTAAAGGCCCTGACAGGAGAGGGAGTGAATATCTAACGCTTTAGCGGGTCATCAAGTTCAGATGCACTCATATCTCGAAACAACATTTTTAAATGTATTTTAAAATATGTTTTACATTCAGCATCTTTAAAAGAAATAAATGTTCCTGATTATTTAACACAAATGTACCCCAAACCAATCTACTTTTTAAGTGTGTATCTGTGGCCATTGTCCCATTATATATTGATTATAATGACAAAATTGTGAGGCTTTTTACTTTTTGTTTGAACTATTAGAAGGAAAACATTGATTTTTCAATTTTCATCAGTTTATTTCAATCTGCAAAAGTGGACTTCAAGTTCTTTGTTGAATGAGTGCCAGGAAAATAATTACAGCTAAGAGAAAAAGGGCGGTGTATTTGATACTTTTTAAAAGAAAACTTCCAAACAAACACAAAGATGAATGTCTAAAAAGCCAATATTCTGTGTCGATGATAAAATTGCACCTAGTTTAGTTTTGTGCATTACAAGAGCTTATTCTGACCCCATAGTTCATGACTTAAATGAGGGCCACTCCTACTTCTATTGCTCTTGGCTAACAGTGGTGATGAGGAGAAACTCTTTGCTCCCCCTTATCCAGAAAGAAGGAAAACGAAATGACAAAAACTTGAGAAATGAATGTATACACTGCATATCCCCAGAATCAGTGCCATCCTTATTATGCACATGCCTTGCGTTTGGTAGGTATTCAATACATTTATACTGAATAATGAATGAATGAATGAATGAATGAAGCATTATGCATTTAGAGCATTTATGTTTCGGGAATATAAAAAGTAATATATCCATAAGGCCAATTTGTGCAGGTTCATAGGAAACTTCTAATATGACTCCAATATGACTTTTTTCATTAGCATTAGCATCAACAAATACTAATAGAGAATTTAGCTAAGCATATTTTTCATTGGAGTATAAAGTATTATGGAATATAAAAGTGAATAAGGCAAAAATCCTGCCTGTAGGTTTATAATATAGTAGGAAGATAAAGAGAGTGCAAAAATAACCACAGTATAAGGAAGACTGAAAAAACAAATGTCCTAAGAGAAATATGAACAAAGTTTTGTGGCTGTGCAGAAAAGAGGCAGGTTGCTTCTAGTACTGTGGGTCAGAGAATGCATCCTGGTGGAAGTGAGAGTTGAGCCTTCCAGCAGAAATAAAACAGTAAGTGTGGATGGTGGGGGAAGGACGCTCAAGATGAAAGGAGCAGCAGGGACAAAAATGGGGGAGTTGACAATGGATGGACATGTATGAAGGACGGTCAATGAGCTTAGCTGGAATGGAGAGTTATGGGAGTCAGATCTGGGAAGGAACGATAGGTGCTTGAACACTAAGGGACGGGCAGTGAGGCACTACTGACAGTTTTGGAGCAGAATCATGATGCCAATAGTTAATTTGGTGATTCTATCCAGGACTGGAAAGAGATAGGAGGCAAAAAAATCCTCTAAATCTTTCAGTATTCCTTGAGATTCAACCCCAAACCTGCCTTTCTCCTTAGCAGATTTTCTCATCTGCTGTACAAGATCTGCTGCAATGTCAACATCCGTGCATTCAACTTTTCTCAAAACTTCTCCTACATCAAAACTTCTCTGCTCCTTAAATTTCATTTGAATTGATTTCCCCTTCCTTGCAAATATGTTTGTCCTGCTCCACCTTGGGCTCCTACTCTTGCATTTGAGCCTCCTCCTCTCCATTGATTTTGTCTTTCTTCTGCCTTTCATTATATAGTGTAAAACTTTTAAGCTATTTTATATGAAGGGGCTTTGCTAGAAACTTGACAGAAAGTAGGTGACTCAGGACCTAAAAATTCATAGTCCATAAAGCTTATTCAAGTGTTAGAGGGAGCCCAGGCTTTCACGACCCCCTTCTAGATTCTGATCCTGGGGTCCAAATACACCTGTGTATCAGTCTGACATGCAGGAGGTTAACCATCTCTGCACTGGCTTGGTGAATAGTTCTCCCCAAAGGGATGTATTGGCTGGAAACCAACAAACCCAAAGGGACCCTCTTTCCTAAGCGCACGTACTCCTGACGGAGTACGAAAACAGTGGGTCCCCACTGGATTTCAAGTTGTGTCCTAAACGCTGTGCCCTGGGTCTCTGTGAAGTCTGCTCCACCCACTAGACAGCTGAGACAACTGAGACCAGATTCTTGCCCCTGTGCTGTCTTACCTGAGCCCCCTTTACCACATTGGTATGATCTCTTACTGGCCAATGGAAAACACACAGTGAATGCAATATTCTTTTTGGGAGCTTTTCCCGGCCCTGAGAGGCAAAGAATAATGATGGTATGCCTCCGCAAACATGCCTTCTCAACAGTCAGAAGATTTCAAGAACTTGTTCCCAGTGTGCCATGGGAGTTTGTGTTTTATTTTAATGACTGTCAAGTGGAAGGTTATCAATGGTAATTGTACCGACAGTTGAGTAACACATTGTGGGTGCTAAGAATGCAGTACTCTCAGCAAACAAACTAATAACCATAGCTAAGACTTACTGAGCATTTACCATGTACCAAGCTCTGTTCTAAGCATCTTATATGTATTAATTCACCAGTCTTATGATGTGGATACTCTTCTTGTCTGCACTTCATAAATCAAGAAATGGGCATAGAGAGGTTTAGCCATTTGCCCAAGTTGACAAAGCAACATCATTAGTGGGATTTTGGCTTGACTTTGCACATTTAACCACTACATTTTGTAGGAGCGAAGAAGAACAAATAGAAATGATTATAAAGCATCTAGTCAATATCACAAATATTATAAGACTAGGTATCTGAATAGTTATGATGGGACTGATGTCTATGCATCCCCAAGAGTACCTAGAAATGAAACTCATCCTGCTTCCACTGAGCTGATCTAACAGGAATAAATAAACTTGACTAAAGAAAGTGATAGAACTTTATTGTATTGTACTTCGGAGTGCAGAGAATGGGGCAGGTGAGTAATACTATCGTGAGTTTATGAGATTATAGACAAAGATACGTTATATAAGTTAAATGTGCCCCCATCTCTGCAACACAAACTCCCTTGGCAGGTGTAACAGTGAGTTACTGGTCGCTTCGGGCATGTGAATTCTTTACATTTTTCCTTCTCAAAGAGGAAACCAGCAGAGCTCAGCTCCTGCATCTTAACCCTCCTCCTCTCTCCATTGCGGCTTTGGAACCTTGTGCCAGAGAAGTCAAAGGGCCTGAAAACAAGTTTAAAATATTCTAAACTTTAACCACGCGAAGTCCCTAGTAAGGATTTCTATCTTATTTACTCCCATATGTCCTCACCTGTGATCTACAAGAGCGAGGCCTCTTTGACGGTTCTGCTCTGTGGTCTGATTTCCCCTGATATGTTATACTGAGCTTTCGCCTGATGGAGCAGCAAGGGTGGCAGAGCCGGCCCCATCACACCACCTCTGGTCACCACTTCTGCTGTCCACCTTCCCCTCTACCACCACCAGCACCCCAGCTTCCTCGGGCTGCCCTTGCTCTTTGATACATAGTTCTAGAACATGGAATCAAATTGAGAGTAGGTCTTGCAGCCTGTCAAGGCCTGGCAGGGTCCTGGATTGGGGCAGACAGAAGGGAATGCGCAGAGCCGCGGGGATGCCTGACCTGCCTTTATTCACAGGCAGGCGATCCACGCATGCTGCAAGCTGTATGTCTGTTGCGGGAAGCCCCGATCCCCTTATATACTACAATACAGACAAAGCTGGCAGGGAACCAAAATGCGTTGTATAAAGCAGTGTGGTTCTGCACATGCGGGCCTGCTCGATGTTATGGGAATACGGTATGTCAGACCCAGACTCAAGGCAATGGGAATGCTTCTCTGGCCCGATCTCAAGGCTAGAAGAACACTATTTATCTTAGTTCCCCAGACATCTGGGTGAGGAAGCAAGATTGCCTCTGCTTACTCTACAAGTTGGCAGCACTGAGCCCTCTGTTTTTCAATGTGAGGATCGGTAGTCAATACTTGGATGGCTCTGTGCACCCACAAATGGTGTGGGGGAGGGGAAAGGATGAGCACCAGTTGAGTGGATCAACTATAAATAGAAGAAGGGGAGGTAAACATCGGTTTTGCTGCTGAGACTAAAAATGACACTATATTTGCTCAGTGAACAGAGATTCTTAACCGGGGATCCCTAAACAGGCTTCAGGAACCTATGAGCTCCATGAATTCTATAGGGTGGGACAAAAGTAGGTTTATAGCTGTGGGCATGAAAAACAGAGTTTATTCTTGTATTATTATTTATCAATTCTTATATTCTTTTCCATATGAACAACTGTAAACGTCCTTTTGCCCCACCCTGTATGTAATGTTTTAGGTTTTGTCCGTTTATCTGAGAAAGTGATCCACAGTTTTTATGATATTTTTTTCAGTCATCTATGTCTAAAAATTGATCAATATCAATGACTTACAGAAGTGCAAAACAGAGGAAAGTTGTTCCTTCCTGAGCCGCTCAGCATTTCAGCCTCCGCTGAACCCAGGCGCTGGCTCTCCAGAGCGGAGGTGTGAACGGCCTCGCTCTGCAGAATCATCCAGGCACATCATGTTTGCTGGGTGTAACTTCTGGGGGATATCTTCCTCTTTTAAAGGACATCTTGTGATGGCCATTCCTTAACTCACAGGGGTAACTCACTAGTCTAGGCACTGAGGTGGATGTGGGGCAAGGTTCAGAGGCATTTGAGAAGATGAAGGGGGTTGGTGGACACCACTCAAACCACAAGGCAGGTGCCTAATAACCCACTTTGTGGATAAGGTCTTCTCTGCATGAAATGTGACCAGAAATGGGTAAGACCACTGGTCCTCAACCTAAAGATACTTTTTATATTCCACTGACTCGGAGCAATACCTAAGTACTCCAGTCCTCCCTTCATTGAATACCTTTGAAATTTAGTTTCATTAAATCGAAGATAAATTACTCTCAATTTTTTTTCTGTTTTTCAAGTCTTCCACGTCTATGTTTAAGTGCCTGAAAGCAGGACCATACAAACCTCAAATGTATTTTCTATCATTATGCAATGCTAAGGGAAGGGTGCCCAGAATCTCTTCTTGGCACATGTTGACAGATTGCTTCCATTCACCAGTTAACCAGGTGCCCTTGCGCTGGACACACCTGCACAGCTGTACACAGTGGCTCTAACCAAGGACAATGCATGACATGCAACCAGTGGTCAGTGAACAGTTTCATTGGTTTGTTTACTGAAACAAATCCAGATTTAATGTCAGAGCTCAGAGAAATAGACAAGTTTGTCCAAAATCATACAGAAAGATAAAACTATTACCCCAAATGTTTAATATATATATTTTTAGATTCCAACTTTTGGGATGAAATAAGATAATGGCTTTAAAAACATCCAATAAGAAAATTATTATTTTCTAATAAAAGTCAGAGTCAAAAGTTTAGAAACAGCTGAAGAGAGAGCAATTATTCAAGAGAATTTAAGAAAACTAGAGGCCAATTTGAACCCATAATGAATATAGAAAAAAATGCCAATATGATATTCAACTCTTTTAATATGAGTTTAAAGGAGACTTCAGAAGGTGAAATTGCCTGAGGCTGGTATTTCGACAAGAGTTTATTAGTAAGAAGCACAAGTTTATATTTTTTTCATTTTAATGTAGTATCTTAAAATAATGAAAATATAGAGCAAATAAAAATAAGTATACCATCTGTTTCTTTCCATATCTTCTTCTATGTGATATATTTTGTAAATTAAAAGTGAAGCTATAATATATAGTTAAAAATGAAAATTAGATTTCAGGTTTTAAAATGGAATTATGTTTATTAAGTGGAATACTCCTTCCTTTCTCATTTAATCATGCAGAGGTAAGGGCTATACTAGTGCTTAGAGATGGGGAGCTAATTAACGATGGTGACTAAAGAAAAACTGAGGAAAACAAAGAAGTCTATCTAGAGCTTAGCCAGCATTAACAGCCCCCTTTTAAGGGGCAGAAATGCTAAAATATCCATCCACCTGGAACACAGAAGGCTCTCAGTAGATGCTAGTTGAACCGAATATTGTGATAAATGACATTCAGGAAATAGTCTGGAAAATATATATTACCTAGAAGAAACTTCCATTGTTCAAAATATTTTTAAGCCATAACTATAATAATCAGTGGTCTATTATGAATTTAATATTGTATATGTGTATTATATACTTAGCATGTGTTAAATACAGAGTATGTTTAATACATATAAAATAAAGAGTGGCTGGTCTGCAAATTTCTGGAATTTCTAAGACAGCAAGTAGAAAATTCCAAAACAATAACTCTTTCCAATTAGATATATTCCAAGCCAGGGCACCTGAAAACTTTTTATAATGAACAGCTCTAGGTATTCAAGTTTCTGCATGTTTTAGTTCCACAGCCATCAAATAACCAGGAAGGATTAACTTCAAATAATTTTCTTGGCCAAATGTCATACTTGGAAAATAATATTCTATTGAGTTTTATAGATTCCTCACTTTTTTGGAAGTAATGCAATCCGGATTAAGTATTTTGTAATGACCCTTAAAAAGAAGCACGACAAAACAATAAGGTTCTTTTTAAAACTTGGTCTTTATTTCTGACACCTCAAGAGCTTCGTTGAGATGATCCAGTTGTTTCTCGTCCAATGGAGGGGAGAGAATCATGAGTTATTTAGGTGTCGTGAGCCATCTTACCCAATTCTGGTCAGAGCAGCGAGCATTTGTCTCCACCTTTTCTCCCCTACACTTCCCGTCCTAGATTATCTCCATCATCTTGTGACTAAAGGAGAAAATAACTCTGCAGCTGTCTGTGGCTTTCTCAGCTGCCAACAAAGAACTTGATCATACAGAGGGAAATTCCTGAATTCAAGAAAGAGGGTCAACACGCACACTTTTAATTACAAAATACAGGCTTCCACTGGCACTAGTGGGGATAGGGTACTTCTGCCTGTACCCACCAGAGCTCCCTGAAGGATGCCTGAAGCTACAGCAGACTTAGCATTTTTGTCATTCTTTTAGTTTCTGCTTTATTGTTGTTGTTTTTTTTTTAATGAACTCTCACATGGGACTAGACCATTAGCAGCTGGGTTTCATGTGATAACAGAAAAAGCATGCCTTACTCACTTTACGCCATTTCAGAAATTCTCTGGGTCCTACTGAATCTGTTAATAGTGGACGGGCTGTGGGGGGACGGGAGCAACCCTGACGGAGGAGTTGGGGTCTTGCTCAGCAGTGGCTTTTCCCAGGCTTCTACTTTTGAGGGATCAATAAGGACCGGAGGCTGGAGAAACTGTAGGCATGGTGTCTGAGAGAAGAAAGACAAGGATACCCATGATCCATCTGGCAGTGCATGGTGGAGGGGGACCCTGGAGGTGGCAACAGGAGAGGTTTGGGGCACTTTGTAGGGCAGAGAGGACAGACAGAGCCAGAGCCAGAGCCAGCCTACCATTCCAGGGTTGGTAAGAAACCTGTGTGGCTGGGGTGGGTGTCATTGGGTGGGGGGCGGGGGTACACGGAAGAGCGATGTGGCAGGCAGGGGTTCTGGGACCAGAGCCTAGCTGGAATAAACACTTTCCAGTCCACAATGACCATGCGGCAGGTCTCACTGAACACTGAACGTAGTTCTGAATCTAAATTCAAAGAGCCTAGAGATACTACATTTTTTATTCCATGTTTTCAGAATAATAAAAACATGAATGGATGAAATTCTGCATTTTTGAAACTTTAATAAGTACCTAACTGTACTTTGGTGGATTTCCCTAGTTGCGATGAAATAGAAGTGGATGAAATAGAATCAATGCAACCTCTGCAAGTTCTTGTGGGGAGAAGGCTATCAACAGGAAGGAGGGGAGTTCTGCAGCCCAGAATGGAGGGCACTTTACAGGGTTGGACAAAGCTAGGTTTACGGTTGTTTATATGGGAAATAATATGATAGTTAATAAATAACGATATAAGAATAAACTCCTTGTTTTGCGTACTCATAACTATAAACCTATTTTTGCCCCATCCTATATATTCCCAGTTTCTGACATAAAGAAGGAAGAAGAGGAAGAGGAATAATAGTAATACTGGGAGCTTAAATCTAAGTTGATTTGGGAAAATAAGTGATTAATTTCTTACTTCTTACAGATATAGCAATGGAAATTCATTCTTCATTCAACAGAACTTGATCTTCAGACAAGTCTTGTATGATTTACTATAACTTCACAAAAGCTACCAAAGAGACATGTAAGCCAGGCTGTGCACATTTTAAAAAGTAACTAAATAACTGTGTGGTGCTAGTCAAACATGTTTGATGGTTGATAACCCTTCCAAAATTATTATACACTTGAACTTTTAAAATTTATGTATTATGTACATTTATTTAGAAGATAATTCAACTATAGAATGAAGCCCTTTTAGCATCGTGAAAACCCACATTTTACAACCTCATAACTGTGCTTCTCTTTAAGTTCTTAACTCAGAAGAGATTCTTGTGCCTGATTTTTCCTATATTCAGGATTTTGCATAAAGTCTGATGTGGTCATTGCTAAAGATTCCAGTGAAAAGTAACTATAGTAATACCCCTCTTGTAATCTAAAAATAATTATCAGGAAGTAGCTGTCTTGCTGCAATGTTTATTTATCATCTCTTTGATCATGTCTAACCAGAACCTGAATGAAAAAACTTCCTAAGAACAGCAACTTGATAAACCTTTTATTTATTTTGATCTGATTCTAAATAGTAATTGATTTATTCAATAGTAATTGAATAGTAAGAGATTTTTGCCCTCCCCCCAACCCACCCAAAGACAGAATGGGTTGCAAATTGGAGCAAAAGCTGACACAGATTTTCATTTTCCAGGGTTCTTCAAAGCACAAGTAAGAGCTCCATGGCCTCCCACGGAGTAGCCAAAAATAGCCAATTTTCCATGGTCCACTGGAAAATTGGCATATATCAGTGAGGGAGTCTTGCTCATTATGTAAGAGGACATTCTGTAGATAGATCTTCAAGTATCCACATAAAATCCAGCCCCCGTGTGCAGAGCCCCAGATCTTGTCTTTGCCTGGTATCTGATTTAATGATGACCAGGCTGTGTTCTGAGCCCACTAGATGAAGGCTGACTCACTGTAGCATTTGCTCTGTGTATTTTAAGACATGCAGCCAGTATAGTTCAATAATGTTTCCAGTTCCTGGCTTTGGAAGTAGGAACACAGCACATTTCATTTTGCATGTTATTTTCAACCTGTCATGTTCGAACACCGTTAGCAACCTTCTAGAGAGCAGTGCTGTCCAAAAGAACTTCTGGGATGATGGAAGTGTTTATCTAAATTCGATTTGAAAATTCAGGTGGGTTCCCCCATCCCCACCCCCACCTCATTCTCAGAGCAAAAGCATCTGCCACCACTGAGAGCAATCATTTTTCTTTATCAGTTATCCTTTGTTGTGGACAGGAAAATTAAATAGCAACCAGGGGAAGAATGACAATGAAACGGATTTGTAGCACATTCTCTAGAGTTGCTCTGTCCAATACGGTAGTCATTAGACACATGTGGCTATAATAATTTAAATTTAATTTAATGTATTAATTAATTACACCAAAATAAAATGAACAATTTAGCTCCTCAAGTGCGCCACAGCCACGTGTGCCAGTGGCGACTGCTTTGGACAGTATAGCATTTGGTCATTCAGTAGGTTGTAGCAGAAAAAGAGTTGAGAGGAGAAAATGGTTCTACCACTCAAACAGCCCATTTCTGACACACTTCCCTCATTATCGTCACCATCATCTATTGCTTCTAAGTTTCAAAAACTACAACCTACAGTTGAAAATCATCAGCATGGCTTCTTATTTATATGATATATTTATGTGATAAGGAGGTCAAACAATTTTCAGACATTGCTAATATCCAACTTTTTTTAAAGTATATTTTATTGACTATACTATTACAATTGTCTCAATTTTTTTCCATTTGTCCCCCTCTGCCCGGTACCCCCTTTCCTTCCAGCAATCCCCATACTTAGTTCATGTCCATGGGTCATGCTTATAAGTTATTTGGCTTCTCCATTTCCTGCACTATTCTTAAACCCCCTGCCCGTCTATTTTGTACTCACCAATCATGCTTCTTAATCCCTGTACCTTTCCCCCCATTCTTCCCCTTCCCCCTCCATGCTAATAACCCATGATCTGCATTTCTATGATTCTGTTACAGTTCTAGTTGTTTGTTTTTGTTTTAGATTCAATTGTTGATAGTTGTAAGTTTATTGTCATTTTACTATTCATAGTTTTGATCTTCTTCTTTTTCTTAGATAAGCCCCTTTAATATTTCATATAAGGACTTGGTGATGATGAACTCCAGTGGCTTTACCTTGTCTGGGAAGTACTTTATCTGCCCTTCAATTCTAAATGGTGGCTTTGCTGGATAGAGTAATCTTGGATGTAGGTCCTTGCTTTTCATTACTTTGATTACTTCTTGCCTGCAAAGTTTCTTTTGAGAAATCAGCTGACAGTCTTATTGGGACTCCTTTGTAGGTAACTGCTTTTCTCTTGCTGCTTTGAAGATCCTCTCTTTATCTTTAATATTTGGCATTTTAATTATGGGTCCAAATTGTTTGGGATTCTCTGTGCTTCCTAGACTTGTAAGTCTATTTCCTTTGCCACATTAGGGAAGTTTTCTTTCATTATTTTTTCAAATAAGTTTTCAATACCTTGATCTTCCTCTTCTTTTTCTGGCAACCTTATGATTTGGATGTTGGCATGTTTGGAGTTGTCCCAGAGTCTTCTTATTCTCTGTCTTTTTAAATTCTTGTTTCTTCATTCTGTACAGGTTGACTATTTATTTCTTCCTTATGTTCCAATTGATTGCTTTGAACCTTGGCTTCCTTCCCTTCATTGTTGGTTCCCTGTGGGTATTTCTTTATTTCACATAGTGTAGCCTTCATTTCTTCCCTTGTGCATTTGCCATATTCAATAAGATCTCTAAGCATCCTTATCGGTGTTTTGAACTCTGCATCTAATAGGTTGACTATCTCTGTTTCAATTAGCTCTTTTTATGGAATTTTGACCTGTTCTTTCATCTGGGCCATATTTCTTTGTCTCCTCAATTTACAGCCTCCCTGTGTTTGCTTCTATATATTAGGTAGACCTGCTTTGGCTCCTTCTTGGTGCACCTGTTACGTTGTAAGGGGCAGAGCGTTATGTATTCACCAGGATGGGGCAACTCGCTTTGCTGCTTTGTGGCACTGTATGTGGGTAAGGAGTCTGAGAGGAGACAATGCTGTTTGCTTGACTCTCGCCCCGTTTCCAGTCACTTCCCCCACTTCCTGTATGTTACTTGCATCCTTCTAGCTGCTGCCTGGTGCTGAATCCCAGAGTGGGTAAGTTTGCATATGTTCTAGGGTCATGTGGGTTTTTCAAATGAATTCTGCTAAGAGGCCAGCAGTTTCTGCTGCCCCAACCCTCACTAGCTTTTACAGCCAGAGTTATGAGGCTTGAACCCTGGGCTCTGTGGGCTCTTGGGCTCTGTGGTCTGGCCTGGGGCTGGGATGGCTTGCTTCTCAGGTGTCCCTCTGGGTTTTTATCTGCCACACGAGAATGTGGAACCACCTGTTCCAACGCTGCCCCCACCACTGCCTCACTCTTGCCACCACACCACATCCTCTCCATCCCAGCTCCCCGTCGCTGCCCCTACTGCCTGTCTGGATGAATATCTCTTCTTTAAGTACTCGGTTGTTGGACTTCCATACAGTTCAATTTTCTGGCCGTTCTGCTTGTATTTTGTTTTGAGATTAGTTGTGATCCTTCTTATGGTTGTGTGAGGAGGCGAAGCGTGTCTTGCCTGGAAGTCCTAATGTTCAACTTTTTTAGCAGCTTTATTGATGGATAATTGACATAAAAATAAATTACACCTATTTAAATTGCATAATTTGTTAAGTTTTGGCATCTATATACACCAATGAAACCATTACTACAACCGAGATAATGAGAGTATCAGTCACTGCCAAGAGTTTCCACTTCCTTTTTTGTAATCCTCCTTTCTTGTCTCTCCATGGCCCTTCTGCCATTCCCAGGCACCCACGCATCTGCATTTGATTATTATCGATTAGTTTCCAATTTCTAGAATTTTATATCAGTGGAATCAAACAGCTTGTTTTCTTTTTTGTCAGGCTTTTTTTTTTTTTCCACTCAGCATAATTATTTGGGGATGCACTCATATTCTTTTTGTTGTTATTTTCATTAAATAATATTCCATTTTATGGATATCCTTCAATTTGTTTATCCATCCGTATGTTGAAGGATGATTGGACAGTTTAAGGATATACAAATAAAGCTGCTGTGAACATTTGTGTACAAGTCTTGGTGTGCTTTACTTTCTTTCAGGTAAATATGTAGGAATAAGAAGAATGACTAGGTCATACAGTACAAGTATTTTGAAAATTTTAAAGAAACAACCAAAATGCCTTCCAAATTGGTGGTAACATCTTACATCCCCGCCAGTAGCGTAGACAGTCCCTGTTGTTCCGAGCCCTCCTCAGCACATGGTGTGTTCAGTGTTCCCAATCTTAGACACTCTGATCTCCACTAAAAATTCCCATTGCTCCTCATCTCAGCTTTTATTTTTCACCTGACAGGCATGTTTGAGCATATGACATTGATTTCTTGTTATTTTTTAAATTAAAGTCATCAAAATGAGAGATGATTGATTTTTTTGGAAATATATGAAATAATATCAATGTTTACTTTATGATAAGGTCTGAACCATGGGAACTAAAAAGAAAGGATAAAAGAGATATTTTTTATAGGCCTGGATGTACCTTCTTTAACGCCTGGATTACCCTATAGTGGATAATCTACTATTTTTGTATTTTATATATGAAGCCATATTAAAGGATTAATAAAGCACAGAGATGGTTTTATATAAACAAAAAAGTTTTAAAAATAACTTAAAAATTTAAATAAACTTACTCTTAACAAAATTTAAATAGTGTATAACTAATAGTAGAAGACAAATTGTAAAAGTCTTCTCCCACCTCAGCTACTTCAAATTTTCATTGTGTCACTGTGTACAATCATGATGAAGAGTTGTGTGTGTATTTCTCAAAAATGTCTTTAAATAAAATAAGCACAGTTAAAGATGTTCAGTATCAATCATAAGGAAATATAAATGAAAATTATAATGAGATACCATCCTTTAAAATGGCTAAAATAATAAGAAAATAATAAATAATATTTATTTATTTATTTATAGAAAATAATAAGAAAAACCTGACAATACCAAGTACTGACAAAGATGAGGAACAGCTAGAAACCCCATACGTTAGTAGGGGGAAAGCAAAATGACACTGCTATTTTAGAAAAAAAATGTGAGCTTTTTAAAGTTAAACATATACTTACAATATGACCTGTCAATCCTACTCCCAAGTAACAAAGCTCATGTTCATATAAAACCTACACATGAGTGTTTATGTTGGCTTTATTCATAATTACTAAAATCTGGACACAACCCAAATGTCCCTCAACTGGAAAATGGATAAATAAACTGTGGTCTAACTATATAATGACACCCTGAGCAACAAAAAGGAATAAACTAGTAGTACACTAAACAAGAGGCATAAATCTAAACATAACATACTAACTTAAAGACACTAGATATCAATAGCAGGAGGGATTTGTCAAAAATGCATGGAAATCAAACATCCCACTCCTAAATAAATAAAAAGAAGAAATTCTGAGGGAAATTAAAAAATACTTTGGGATTAAAGGAAAGAAAAACACAATATAAACTAAAAGCGTATAAACCAATAAAGTTCTCAGGAGGAAATTTACACCTGTAAACAACCATACTAAAAAAAGGAAAAAAATTTCAAATCAATAGTATAACATCAATGTTGAGAAAGTAAAAAAAGAACAATATAAATGCAAAACAAAGAGAAGGGAGAAAGTCATAAAGATTAGAGCAGAAATAAATAAAATAGTGAATATGAAAACAATAAAGGAGATCAACAAAACCAAAAGTAATTTCTTCAGAAGGATAAAAGAAATATGTCTAACCTTGAGATAAACTGATCAAGAAAAAAAGAGACATAACAAATCACTAAAGTTAAAAAAGAAAGGACATTATTTCTGATCTTACAGAAACAGAAAGAATTATACAAGACTAGTACAAATAATTGTACACCAACAAATTAGGTAACCTAGATGAAATGGACAAACTTTTAGAAAGACACAAACAGCCAAAGCTGACTCAAAAAGAAATAGAAAATCTGAATAAATCTATAAGAAGAGATACTGAATTAGTAATTAAAAATCTTTCCAAATGAAAAATGCAAGTTTTGGTGACTTCATTTGTGAGTTTTATCAAATAGTTTTAAGTACATGCACAATAAAAATACTAATAATACAAATTTTTCACAAACTCTTTTAGAAAATAGGGTGGGGAGAAAACACTTTGCAACTCATCACATGAGACCAGTATTACCCTGACAACAAAAGCAGACACACATCACCCCAAAAGAAAACTACAGACTAATATCCCCTGTGAATATAGATATAAAAATCCCTAACAAATGCTAGCAAACTGTATCCAACAACATATATAACTATGGGTGATTTATCTTAGGAATGCAAGCTTGGTTCAACATAAGACAATCAGTGTAATACACCACATAAATACAATAAAAGACAAAAAGCATATGATCTTCTCTGTAGATGCAGAACAAGCATTTGACTAAATCCAGTTCCCTTTATAATAAAAACATTCAACAAAGTAGGAATAGAAGTGAACTTCCTCGACCTGATAAATGTCATCCAAAAAAACCCACAGCAGCATTAAAATTACTGGTGAAACACTTAAAGTTTTCTCTGTAAGATCAGAAAAAGAATCCTAAGATAATCTTACCATTTCTATTTAACATTATACTGGAGGCTATAATCAGGCCAGTAAGTAATTTTTTTAAAAAGGCATCTAGATTGAAAAGAATTAAAACTATCTGTATTTGAAGATGACATGATCTGGAATATAGAAACCCTAAGAAATAAGCACAAAAGAATTATTAGAGCTAATGAATAAGTCAGCAAGAATGAAGGGTACAGTATCAACAAACAAAATATATATTCTACTTTTAGCAATGAAAAGCCTGAATTACAAATAAGAAGAAAATTCTGTTTACTACAGCATCAAAAACAATAAAATATTTAGAAGTAAATTTAACAAAATTAAGGCAAGATTTGTACACTGAAAATTATAAAACATTATTAAAAGTAATACAGAAAATCTAAGTAATTGGAAAGATATCCGATATTTCTGGATTAAAATACTTAATATTGTTAAGATGCCAATATCCCTAAATAAAACTTTTTAAGAAGTTTTATTTATTTTTAGAGAGAAGGGGGAAGAAGAAAGAGAGGAAAAGAAACATCCATTGGCTGCCTCTCACACATCCCTAACCTGGGACCTGGCCTGCAATCCAGGCATATACCCTGATTGGGAATCGAACCAGTGACCTTCTGGTTCACAGGCCAGTGCTCAATCCACTGAGCCACACCAGCCAGGGCTAAAACTCTTTTTTAAAAAGTCTAAGTGTAAATCTCTAAGATCTTAGATTGAATGTTTTTTTTTTTAGCTATGACACAAACGGTATAAAAAACCAAAGAAAAAACAGTAAATTGGAC
Source organism: Mormoops blainvillei (assembly GCA_004026545.1). Lineage (NCBI taxonomy): Eukaryota > Metazoa > Chordata > Mammalia > Chiroptera > Mormoopidae > Mormoops > Mormoops blainvillei. Next base: position 123,535 of record PVJD01001807.1, on the reverse strand, counting down.
TTCATCAAAATTGTGCTTCAAAGAATACTACTGAGGAAGTGAAAAGCAAAATTAGAGAGTAGGAGAAAATATTTGAAACTCATGTATTTGATAAGGGCCAAGTACCCAGATATATAAGGAATGTTACAACTCAGAGATAAGAAGACAAATAGCAATTAAAATTAACCCAAATTAGGATATTTCTCTAAAGGAGATATACAAATGACAAATAGATACATGAAAGATACCCAAAATATTAGTCTTTAGGGAAATGCAAATCAAGAGACAACAAAATGCCACTTCAAATTCACTGGAATGGAGAAAATAAAAAAGACAGACAATAAGAAGTACTGATGAGGATGTTTAGAAATTGGAATCCTTACACATTGCTGTTGGACAGCAAAATAACATAGCCAGTTTAGAAAACTGTTCAGCAGTTTCTCAAAACGCTAAGCATAGATTTTCCTTATGATCCAACAATCCTACTTCTGGTATCTACTCAAGAGAAATAAAAGCATATGATCATGTAAAAACACGTATGCTAATTTCATAATCACATTATATCCAAAAAGTGGAAACAAATATCCATCAATGGGTGACCAGATAAATAAAATGTGGTATATTCATACAACAGAAAATTACTCAGCTCTGAAAAGAAAAGAAGTACTGATACTGAGCACAAAATGGATGAACACTGAAAATATAATCTAAGTGAAAGAAGCCAGGTGCAAAAGGCTACATATGGTACAATGACATTTTTGTGAAGTGTCCAGAATAAGCAAATCCATAGAGACAGAAAGTAGATTGGTGGTTGCCAGGGACTGTGGGGAGGGCACAATAGGGAACAATTATTAATGAACATGGATTCTTAGAGGGTTGATGAAAATGCTCTAGGATTAGATAGTTTTGAATTAATTTTTCCACATGGAATGAGGGAAAAAGTTCAGCTTCACTTTTTCATGTGGATATCCAGCTTTCCCAGTACCATTAGTTGAAAAGACTATCCTTTCCCCATTGATTCACCTTGGTACCCTTTTATAAAATCATTTGACTATATGCATGAAGGTGTGTTTCTGAGTTCTCTGTTCTATCCCATTAGTTTGTATATTTGTCCTCATGCCAGTACAACACTATTTTGATGATCAGAGTTTTATAGTAAGTTTTGAAGTCAGTGGTACAGCCGCTGTGGAAAACAGTGTGGAATTACCTCAGAAAACTAAAAATGGAACTACCTTTTGACACAGCAGTTCCACTGCCAGGATTATACCCTAAAAATCTGGAAAGGCCAATTCAAAAGAACCTATGTACCCCAATGCTCATAGCAGCACAATTTATAATAACCAAGTGTTGGAAGCAACCCAGATGCCCATCAGTAAATGAGTGGATCAAAAAACTGTGGTACATTTACACAATGGACTACTATGCAGCAGAAAGGAAGAAGGAGCTCCTACAATTCACAACAGCATGGATGGATCTGGAGAGCATTACGCTAAGTGAAATAAGCCAGGCAGTGAAAAACAAATACTATATGAAATCACTTATAAGTGGAGACTAATCAACAGAACAAAGAAGCAAGTTAAATGTAACCAGAGACATTGAAGTAAAGAACAAACTGACATGTAACCAGAGACACTGAAGTAAAGAACAAACTGACAGTGAGACTAATCAACAGAACAAAGAAGCAAGTTGAATGTAACCAGAGACATTGAAGTAAAGAACAAACTGACAGTGAACAGAGAGGGGAGAGGGGAAGACAGGGGGAAACAGGGGAAGGGTGGTCAAGGAACATATATGGGGGACTCATGGACACAATCAAGGTGGGGTGGGGTCGAGGGTGGAGGGAGGGAGGAGTGGTGGTGGGGAAATGGACAAAACTGTACCTGAACAACAATGAAAAAGAAATTTTTTAAAAAGTTTTGAGGTCAGGAAGTTTGAGAGATTCAACTTTATGTTCTGCAAGTTTATTTTGGCTATTCTAGGTCTCTTGAGACTCCATATAGATTGTAGGATGAATTTTTCTATTTCTGGAAAAAATCATTGGAATTTTAATGGAGATTGCATTAAATCTGTAGATCACTTTGGGTATTATTGGCATCTTGACAATATTTAGTCTTCCGGTCAGTGTGTTACAGAACCTGCCAATGGTGTTCTGAAACAACTGCAGGTTTGACTGCCCACCACTAAAAAGGGTGCCTTGCTTTTTCAAAGCAAGAGTTTGGTGAAAAAGGAAAGGGGTTGTTTATTTGAAGGTTATACAGATTTAGAATAATGGCAGATTTCTGATGTTAAGTCCTGCTCTGTTTCAAAACACCCAAAAAACAAATAGCCCTGCCTCCTCCTGCCTTACCACAAAATTTCAGAATATACCACTCAGAACTACCATCTTTCATAAAAACAGAAGTCGACTGCTTAGCATTTCTGGTCACAGGTCAGCTCTAAGCATCTCTCACATGTCTGTGTGCTTGGCCAGGTAGGTCCCTCCAGCTCCGCCAGCTCTGTCACTGTCTTCTCCTGGCCTCCAGACCTCGTGGCAGACCCCGTGACTTGGTCTGCTCTAACTTTAAATGCTCAGCCCAGAACTTTCTGTGTGGCCAAACATCTGGCCCTTCCTAGGGTGCGTTAGTGTCCACCATTTTTGTCAGCTCCCCAGTGTCTTTGACCCTATTTCAGCTGCCATCTTTAGTCAGGACAAGAGTTCCCAGTGATGCATGGGCATCTGGGGTGGGCATCCACCCCCACAGCTCATGCAGGCACCATTTGAGCTTCCCTTTTGGCCAAGTCACAAGTCACTCTGCCAGTGCATATTCTTACAGTCAGGTACACCATTTGCAGCTTCCGCAGCGCCTCCCTTCAGGAAGGTTCAGGCTGTTAATCTGCCATTGCTAATGCAATGTACCTTAAACACTGTACTTTCTGCTTTTTGGACATTCTGTCCCTTGCCATTTTTCAGGATTTGGGGGTTCCCTATTTTCAGGGGCCCATGCTCTGTACCCCATTACAAATGAACATGGGGTATCTTTCTATTTATTGAAGTTTTCTCTAATTTCTTTCCGCAACATTTTGTAATTTTTCATGTATAAATCTCTTGTTTCTTTAGTTTAGTTTATTTCAGAGTATTTTAATCTTATCAATGCTGTTGCAAGTGGAATTATTCTCTTCATTTTCTTTTCATGTTGTTTATTATTAGCGTATAAAAATGGAACTGATTTTTGAGTCTTGATTTTGTATCTTTTGCAGCTTTGCTGAAATTGTTTATTAGTTCCAATACAGTGGTAAGCAAAAGTATATTTACAGTTGTGAGTACACACAACAGCCTATTGTATTTTTATTTATTAATTATTATATTACAACTGTAAACCTACTTTTGCTCACCCCTATATTCCTGCATTGTGTGCATATGTGTAATCATTAGGGTTTTCTACATACACGATCATGCAATCTGGGAACAGAGATAACTTTACTTCTTTCTTTCCAATTTGCATCCCTTTTATTTCCTTCTCTTACCTCCTTGCTCCGGCTAGGACTCGCCGTTCTGGGTTGAGTAAAAGTGGCAAAAGTGGGAGCCCTAGATCTCAGAGGGAAAGCTTTCAGACCTTCATCATTGGGTGTGATGCTGGCTGTTGATTTTTCTTGTACAGCTCTTTATTATGTTGAGGTAGTTTCCTTCTAGTTTTAGTTTGCTGCATTTTTTTTTTATCATGAGAAGGTGGTGAGTTTTGTCAAATGCTTTTTCTGCATTAATTGAGATGGTCATGTAGAATTTCCCCTTCATTCTGTTATTGTGGTGTATTATGCTAATTGATTTTCATATTCTAAATCATTTTACATAAATTTTTGATCTGTGTATTAGCTGATATTGAAGGGTGAGCCAATACAATACATAGTGTAATGAATAATTTAATACTTAAGAATTCAGTTTTTGTGTGTTTTCTTCCTGCTTATATTGTTTTCTTATTCTTATTTTTTCTTAAGATTGTTTTTCAGGATTACTGAAGAACATCATTCTCATTTTATATAACTTAAGATATTTTAGAGAGGCATAAAGTGAATTGGTAAAAGAATCACAATAAAGTATATGGAGAAACTACTTATTACTTTAAAGAAAATCGTTGAGATGATTTCAAACTTGAAACGATCTAATTATATAACATTTTAGCAGATCTATTCAATTGTAGTGATAGATATGTAATTTTCTCATTCTGGGAGTTTTTTTAGCTCTTGATATTTGCGAATTTAACTTTCTCTTTAGAAGTAGAAAAGCCAGCATAGGTGTGTCAAGTGATGTCCTCAACAGTCCCACAACCTGGGGGAGCAGGTCGGCAGGGTGGGTGTGCGCTTTCGGAGCAACACTCCCCAACCAAAATACAACTTGAGCACGTACATAATTTAAATTTTTCTAGTAATCACATTTTAAAGAGTAAAAAAAGGGAAAGCTAATTTAAAATGTTTTATTTAACCAGATATATTTTGAATAGCATCCAAAATGTAACCCAATTAATTCTGCATGGAATTTATTTTCGAGATCATTATTGTACTAGGCCTTTGAAATATAGTACATGATTTACACTTGCAGCACATTTCCCTTTGTACTAACCGCATTTCAAGTGCTCATTAGACACGTCGGGTTAGGGCAATAGTGGAACCTTGGAGTCCCACATCTCTTGAATTTACAATAGCAGAATTTCTGTACCTATGAAATCACATTAGGTAATATCTGACTGAACCTCAGCATAATACTTGTGAAGGCCCTCTAAGGGGGGAGGGAGAGAGGGTTGATAAGAAGTGGTCCTCTCACTGCTTGCTCAATATTTGAGGCCCATTGCCAGCCACCGAGAATCCTTGGATAAACTCTATTATTCACTAACATTGTTGGTTCCTGATTGTTTTTTTTTCTTTTCTTTTTTTTTAAATCAGACAGTTAGTCTCTGGTAGTGTTCAGTGAGTACTTAACACAGTTGCCACTCATTTCCAATGTATAATATTTGGCTTCAATTAAAACATTTTAATTTAATTTTAATTAGGTACACAAATGTCCAAATGATAAAAAGGCAAGTACAGTGGAAAGTCTGTTACCCTGCCTTCTATCTCAGCTCTGAAATTTCCAGTGCTTAATCATTGTTACTTATTCCTCATTTACCTTTTTATCTAATAAAGCTTAAGCTTTAGGAAACTTTATTTGCCTAGATTTCTTCCAAGGCCCTTGGTGGGGTCTGACAATGTATTCACAAAGAAGTATATTTTTGTAAATATTGCAAAATATATGATATTTTCAACTCTAATAAGTTAATACCATTGTCTCTTTCCACTCCAACTTTCTTTCCATTAATACTGTCCCTTTTTTGGGTGGTGATAGAGTGGTTATATTCAATTCTGGAGCACAGCCAAAGGAAAATTGCATTAGGTAGCCATTTTATATAGTTTTAGAAGGATATATTGAAGTGGTTTATAGTTTTTCACATGCAGTTAAGTTATTGGTAGCTGTCCCAATGTAAGAATAGATTCTAGGCAGAGTTCTGTTGCCCACTGGGCGGAACTACCCTACCCTGCCTCGGGACATCTAGGTACAGGGCCAGAGACCATGCCATCACAGGGACATGGCACGATTTACACAACACTGGGAGAATACACGCAGGGGAGGAAAAACCAGGTTAAAAATGTGGAGTCAGAAAGAACGTGTGAAAATTCTTCCAAACATCAAATATGTTAAATTATAAACACAGGATTTAGTTTCCATTGATATCTGATTAAAACTAAAGTTCTCTTCTGTTATGAACATACTCAATAACACAGTATATAAAATTATAAATGTACCATTCATCTTTTTCTGATGAGAATTCTGTAAAATAACATTTATCAAGAATTTATGCATTTGTAAAACGCACACCTGTAGCACTGCAACAAGCAGTGAGTATGTCTGTGTAGGGTGTCACAAATTTTATGTATATCAGTATATTGCACTATGTCTTAGCATATCTTGCAGTTTGCCCTGATGAAGTCTGGTGTTTTCTGGGAGAACCGAGCTCAGAATTTCTATTAACTCGGAAAATGAGCAACCATGTTAGAGGAAAAACTAAATAATATATCTATTGTCTCCAATATAAAATAATATTATAAGTTAATATTATGTAAAGAGGCAATAAAAGAGCAAGCATCCCCAAAAGTAGGGGAAAAAAGGATTTGGTGATGTGCCATATATTAATTTTTTAAAGTATTATGTTTTCCCAATAGATTTTTATATTTGGAGTATTTTCTCATATATGCCAGTGATCTGGTGAAATTCTCCACCATTCCATCTTTTCTTAAAAACGTATTCTTGAGAGATAACTCTAATACTGAAATATATGCATTCTGTTTCCATCATCTGATTTCCTCTTGGTTTTTCAATCATTTTGCTCTGTTGCTTAGAATGTCTAGTAATTTATCTTTGAATGCAAGACCATGTATATGAAAAATTCTAGAGGTTCTGGATATATTATCTTCTTCCAGAGAGGGTAAATCTTTAATTTGCTAGGCAGATATGATCTTATACTGGAGTTGGCACACTCTTTTTGTGAGGGGCAAGACAGTATACATTTTAAGTTTTGCAGACGAACAGGTAAAATCAAGGATATTATGTATATATTTTTGTAAAATGAGAAAATAAACTTTCAAACATTTTTTAATTGATGAAATTCAAAATGTAATCATAATTATTAGTAACATTTTTTGTAAGACAAGTCAAGTAATAGAAAGAGTGGAGTTCTTTTTAAGGGATGACATATTGCTCAATTGGGGTTTAAATTTAGTGTTTCCTGTCACCAAAGTCAATCCCAAATGTTCATCTGTTAATGCTGATCTATGTAATGAATTTTATGTATTTTCTTTGAAAGTGTCTTTTTACACAGATAATATTTATAACAAATTATAATCATATAATTTTAATAGATTGTATCTATCATTGGAAAACATTTATATAATTTTATTTGATTCTTCTCTTATAGTTTAAGGTTGTAAAATATATTCACTGAAAATTAGCATGTGAATAGAGAGCTTCCTTTCTGTTTTAACTTTTGCCAGAAAAGGAGGTTTACAACGCATCTTGACATTACTTGTAAACAACATCAGTTGTTATTAAAATGACTTTACTACAGTATAAGTTTCATGTATAAGTACTGGTTTGCCTGGAAATTTTAAGTTAAATTTGTTAAGAAACATCATCCAATCTGTAGCAAAGCTAATTTCAGGGGAAAAAAAAAGGTCTCAAATCTATAACCTAAACTTCCAACTTAATAAATTATAATAAGAATAGAAAATTAAACCCAGAGCAAACAAAAGGAAGGAAATAATAAAGATTAGAATGAAAATCACTGAAATGAAAAAAATACAGATGCCCTGGTCAAATAGTTCAGTTGGTTAGACCATTGTCCCAATAGGCCAAGGTTGTAGATTCGATCCCTGGTCAAGGCATATACAAGAATCAACCAATAAATGCATAAATAAGTGGGACAAAAAACTTTTTCTCTCTCTCTTCCTCCTTCTCCTTTTCTCTCTAAATATTAGTAAATTAATACATATAGAAAAATAGGTGAAACTAAAAGTGCAATAAAACTAACTAACCCTTAGCTAGACTGAACAAGAAAATAAGAGATAAAGCATAAATGACCAAAATGAGAACAAAAAAGGGGATATTACTACTGACCCTACCAACATTTAAGGGATTATTAGGAATATTATAAACAATATCGTGGCAATAAATTAGACAGCTTGGGTAAAGTGAAAAAATATACTAGAAAGACACTAATTCTGAAAAATAATTTAGGAAGAACTAAAAAATCTGAATAACCTATAACAAAAAGAAAGGTTGAATTAGTAGTTAGAAATCCCTTACAAAGAAAAATTCAGGTCTAGGTGATTTCACTGGTGAATTTCAGTAAGTAATTAAAAATAACATCAAATTTTCCCAAACTCTAGAGAATAGAAGAGGAGGGAACACTTCTGAACTCATTCTATGGAACCAACACTACACTGATAGTAAAGCAGACAGAAGCATCACAAGAAAAGAAAACTAACCAATATCATAAACATATATGCAAAGTGATTATCAGAATATTAGAAAAAAGAATTCACAAATATATAAAAAGAGTTATATACCATCAAAAAGAGTGATGTGTTTCAGGAATGCAAGGTTGTTTCACAACTAAGAATCCCTTATTATAGACTACCATATTAATAAAATAGTAAGGATCAAAAATCACATGATTATCTCAATTGTTTTAGCAAAAGCATGTGAAAAAAATCCAGTTCTGATTCATGGTTTAAAAAAATCTTAACAAATTAGAAATAGAAGGGAATTTCACACCTGATGAAGAATGTCTATGAAAAACCTATAGCTAAAATCTTATAATGGTGAAAGACTGAAAACTTTCCCCTTAATATTGGGGGGAAAAGATAGATATTCACTCTTAACATGTTGTTCAACATCATACTGGACATTCTAGTCAGTGTAAAAAGTTTGGGAGGGCCAAGGGGAAGCATTCAGTTCACATTGGAAAAGAAGAAATAAAACTGTGTTGAGTTGCATATATTATGAGCCTATGTGTAGAAAATGCTTTTAAAAATTCATGAAATTTGAGATAATAAACTATTTTTGCTTGTTCGTAGAATACAAAATAAATATATAAAATCAATTATATAGCTATATAAGAGCAATGAAAATCTGAAAATAAAATAAAAAAATAATATCCTTTATAATAGTATCACAAATAAGAAAGTACTTAGAAATGAATTTAACAAAAAAAAACCAAAGACATGTACACTGAAGAGTAAACAACACTGCTGAGAAAAATTAAATATCTAATAAATGGAGAGATGTCATATTACTGGATTGAAAGGCTCAATACTGTCAACATGGTTGGTTGTTCTCTCCAAATTGTGTTGATCTATAGATTCAACACAATTCCTATAAAAATCCTACATGCTCTTTTTTACAAATTAACAAACTGATATTAAAACTTATGTGGAAGTTAAAAGTACCTAAGATAGCCAGAACAATTTTGATTAAGAAGAATAAAGTTGGAGAATTTTTGTTACCTGATTTCATGACTTGTTGTAAAGCTACAGCAATCAAAAATAGGGTATTGACATAAGGAAGAGCATATAGAGCAGGGATTGGCAAATCATTTTTATAAAGCACCACATGGTAAATAATTGCGACTTTCATGGTCTCTGCTGCTGTTATTCAGTTATTCAACTCTGCTGTCAAGTGTTAAAGCTGCTCAAACAAGATGTAAACACATGAAAATTGCTGTGTTCAATAGAACATTACTTACAAAAAGAAAAAGCGGTGGGCTGGATTTGGCCCACAAACCATACTTTGTGACCCCTACTATAGATCAATGGAATAGAATTGAGAGTCCAGAAATAAACCCTTCATTTCAGGTAAATTTATTTCAACAAAGGTGCCACGACAGTTAAATGAAAACAGCATAGTCTTCAAAAGTCATGAGCCCACTATGTCCATATGCAAAAAAGGAAAGCGTAGAATAAATAAATAATACAAACCAACGAACATAGAATCTTGCTTCACACTATACTAAAAAATTAGTTCCAAAGAAGCTAATGGGTAAACCTCTATAAAAAAATCATAGGGATAAATTTTCATCCCTTTGGGTTAGCAAAGAATTCAGCCGTGACACTAACAGAACAAGCTTTAAAACTTAAAAAAAAAATTGATAAATTAGACTTTATTAAAAATGTGTGCTTCAAAAGATAAGATTAAGAAAATGAAAAGATAAACTTGGGAGAAATATTTGTAAATCATATATCTGATAAAGGACATGTATGTAGAGTCTACAGAGAACTTGTACAACTGAAAAATAAGGAGATGAACAACCCAATTAAAAATGGACATTTTTACCAAAGAAGACATATGAATGGCTAGATGGCACATGGAAAAGTGTTCACAATCATTACTCCTTGGGATAATGAATTTAAAATCACAAGATAACACTATATGCTTCGTAAGAATGTTTATTCTAAAACAGGACAGACAATAGCAAGTACTGGCAAGAGCGTGGATAGCCTGGAGCTCTCATACATCGCTGGTGGGACCCTAAAATGGCACAGCCACTTTGGAAAAGAGTTTGGCAGTTTCTTTAAGTGTTAGATGTAAACACCTCTGATTCCCTTATTTTACTTGCAGGTACCTAGCCAAGAGAAATGAAAACATAGGTGCACAAAAACTTATGCACAACTGTTCTTACCAGCATTATTAGTAATGACCCCAAACTGAAAACAACCAAGTTATCAATCAAAAGACAAATGCATAAACAAACTAAGGTATATGTATATAAATGAAGTACTATCAGCATTAAAAAAAGAAAATACTGGTACATGCTACAGCACAGAAAAACTTCAAAAGCATTATTGTGAGAGAAGCCAGATGCAAAAGGCTATATATTGCATGATTCTATTTATTTGAAATGTCCAGAAAAGGTAAGTTTAGAGTCAGAAAGCTGATCAATGTTTGCCTAGGGCCGGTGCTGGGATTGGGGATTGATTGAACATGAGCTTGAGGAAAAAGTGGCTTTTGATGGTTATATAATTCTATAATTTACTAAAACTCATTGCATACTTATGATAGATAAATTTTATAGAATGTAAGCTATACTTCAGCAAAGTTATTTTAAAAATTAGGACTGTTTCCTCATATACCAAGATATTTGGATGCAGACCCTCTACATACAGTAAAGGATTTGACCATCTTGTCAGGATTCATCCAATGTTTTCCTCTTTTCAGTATGCCATCCTAATGGTGTTAGCTTTCATCCTCATGCTCATTGCTCATGAGCTAGCATGCTGCTGATCTAGGTGTTATCTTCATGTTAAACTCGGAGAGAAGGGAGGGGGAGGCAAGAGAATGCTGACAGTTGTATCTTTTCTTTTTTCCCCATAAGATCTGAGTAGACTCTAACTTACATCTTATTGGGTAGACCTGTTAAACATGGTTCATTTTGTTTTATAGCCTCTCTTCAGGAAGGCAAGGAAGAGATATTGGCATGATATTAGGATATTCCACCAAGAATTTCTGACCCTCTTCATTTCCACCAAGGAATAAATAATAGATTTCATTTTATTGAACGGTATCAAACTATTTATGTAGATATTTTCTGGAGGAAGGGGTGTCACTGGTATGGAAATCATTCTAAAGAAATCTAATGGTTTCTTCTTGCAACCACAAAACTTTGTAATGAAAGTTTCCTTTGTGATATAAAAATACAGATTCAACTTTGCAAATATGGGAAGGACCTCAAAATAAATATTAGAATAGCTGCAATTTTCATTCTTAAAATACTTCTTAGTAAGAATGCAAACTTAGACAGCTGATCAAAATAGTTGGCAAAAGGACAGGAAAAAGAAACAAGTACTCCTTTATTTTAATGTACCAGGCCCCAAACAACCTTAAATACCTGTGTAAAATCTGTTATGAAGGAAGAGTCACTCTAGGTGTCAAATGTTATAGGCATTTTTTTCTACTCTGCCCAACTAAATTGGTTCCCCCACTTCCAGTTGAGCAGGTTTGTTTAACTCATCAGATACTATAAGCATATCTCTTCCCAACCCAAACTTAAGTGGTGTCTTTGGGGTTAGCTTTGACAACCACAGTGGGAGTATTTATACCACAGAAATTGGCAAATGCTAAAAACCAGTGTTTTTTTTTTTCTTTCTGAGAGTAAACAACTACTAGCATACTTTTGCCCACTTGTGTCTATTTTAGAGTGACAGTATAACACACATACACAACACAAATTTCTGCCTCTCATACACAACACGAGTCCCCAAAATGGATTTGCTTTTTCCTTTGAAGGGTTATTTTTTTCCTGACAGCAGCATGCACCCCAATACCAACACAAAATAGAGGCAGCTAGTAGCAATTTTATGGCCTACAAATATTAAGCTATAAAATATTAGGATGGGTAATTTGATTTTGTTTTTGGTGGGGGAATGGTTAAAAAAAGTAAATTCATGGCACAGCAGCTTTGGATAAGACCAACATGAAAACTTTTGGCAGAAAAGCTTCCATTGCCCTCGTCGAGTGGTTCAGTTGGTTAGAGTGTTGTCCTGTGCACACAAAGGTTGGGGGTTCGATTCCCGGTCAGGGCGCAGACCTGGGTTGCAGGTTTGATCCCTGGCCGGGGCATGTACAGGAGACAACGTATCAATGCTTCTCTCTCTCTATCCCTTCCTCTTTCTCCAAAATCAATAAACATATTCTCTCCTGAGGATTAAAGAAAAAAAGCTGTCATTAACATCAGGAAGGTCAGCAGGCATGGTACACAGTATACTCCTTCACAGGGGACTAGATGCAGGGCAGAAAATGTATCTACATCTCTGGTCCCCATTGCCTAGGAGGCAAGGGATTTTCTTTCTCAAATATCATCAAAAACTCCCCTCAGAGAAGTATATAAGTATGGTAGAGGAGTGGCTATGCCACCTCTGCCAGCATCTCAAAAGGTAGCAGCCGTCCTCGACACCAGGTGACGTTGCATGACTATGGTGGCCGGCGTGGAAGAGTGAAGGCGTGAAAAAGATTTCTCTTCACCCGACGGGGATGAGGCTGAGCACAAAGGATTCTACCTGCTTCAGGCACACAATTCTACTCCATCTTCAACAAGATCGGTCTAGACTAGATGTTCACCATCTCTTTCAGGTTCGGAAGTTAAGAAGGTGCCTGCAATAAAGGAGAATACGCACCATAGTCAGTGAGGTGAAGTTCCTTGGACCACCTACACTTCTTCCTATGCCTATCATAAGACTATCATTCCTGGTGGAATTGAGCAAATGAATAAAAATATTGATTTTTAAACTTAAAAAATGGAAAATAATAAAGATTAACAATAAAATAAAAATCTCACCCCCCCCCACAGGTCATGATTAAATTCTGTCATAAAATTGTGCATTTTTAGAATCCTATAATTGGCCTTAAAGGCTGTCTAACTGATGCTTTTCCACTTCACCTAGCAAGAGGTAGTTCTCTGCTTGAACATCTCTAGTCATGGGTAATATAATACCTAACAAAATAATCCATTTTATGTTTGAACAGGCTAAAGTTCTTCTTCATAGAGACTTGAAATCTGTCTTCATGAAACTTCCCCATTTTTGGCCCTAGTTTGAATCCCAAGAAACCCTTTTTTCAGCTGTGTAATTGTGAACAAAAAAAAGGGGCTGTTTAGAAAGTAACTTCACAGGGTGATCTGATCAAAAATTCCTAACTGAGCAGGTCATGTAGGTAGGAATGCCTCAGCCATAACTTCTTCTGTTTTAGAGAGAAAGAAAGGTAGAGAGAGGCAGAGAGAGGGGGAGAGAGAGAGGGGGAGAAAGAGAGATTGATTGGTAGCCCCCCATACATACCTGACCAGGAATCGAACCCACAACCTAGGTATGTTCCCTGACCAGGAATCGAACCTGGAACATTTTGCTGTATGGGACAATGCTCCAATGAACTGAGCCACACTGACCAGGGCTCAGTCATAGCGTTTTTAGTAAACAGTTTATAATTGCCTTAAGTAACCCTTATTCATTGCTACTGTGCATTTAGTTTAACACACCTTCGAAGTAAGCCTTAACCACCCTCAAGAAAGCACACAGCCTTAACTGTCCTGTAATCCAACCCCTGTCTTGCTCTCTCCCACCTCCACGTAACCTTCCTTAAATTCTTTCCTTAATTTCAAATGCATGAAAGAAACTGCAAAACTGCTATCCTCTGGAGCATTTGAGATCTTGTTCCCTGGCATATGTTGTCAGGTTGGCTCAAATTAATTCTTGTAAAAAATTTTTTTTTACGGCTTTAGGTGTTTCTTACATTGACATAATCAAACGTGGATGGCAACCAAATTATATTATTTGCTTACTTGGAGTGTTAGCCAGCTAGAATCCCTTTCTTGTCAAATTAGATTTTATTAAGCCATGTTTCCCTCATTTTGTACTTGTGTTGTTTGACTTCTACATTTAAGGGTAGGACTTTACATTAATCCCAAATCAATTCCATTCTCTTAGACTTGATTGATATTTCCAGACAGTCAAGATATTTCTGAATTCCTAGTTTTATAATCTAATGAATTAGCTATTTTTCCAGCCTCATATCATTTAAAAATTTAATGAAATGCATTTTTTTGTTTTATGAAAGACATAGACACACATATTTTTTAAAAAAGGATCTGTGACAGAGTCCTGGAGCACACCACAAGATACTTCTCTTGGTGATGAATGACGATCTGGGTTGTTGTTTCTAACAATTAAAAATCTACCTCATTATCGTTGGATCCAATCCATTCTTAAAGACATCATGATACTGTGATGTAATAAAAAATACATATTTTGGGTCTTCGTCCCCAGTTTCTGGCACAGAGCTCCTAATATCCTTGTAATTTCCTAAGTGATAAAGCGATAGGAACATTTTTTTGGTTATAATATTTGGTTTTTGTTCCCAGTTCCTGAAATAGCTCCAAAGCAATAAAGGGGAAAGATGTGTCTTTTGTATTCATAACACGCCCTAGTCAGCCACACCTGAATTTATGTTAATGAGGTGAATTTTGGAAGGCCTGTAAGGATGAGTGCTGGTTGCCAAGGGAATCAGGCATGTGATTAGAAAGTTGGAACTTTCAGCTCTACCTCCTGAACTCCAGGGAGGAGAGTGGGGAGACTAGAGGTTGAGTTAATTATTAACGGCCAGTGATGTAATTAATCATGCCTACATAATGAAGCCTCCATGAAAGACCCTAACTAAAGAGGTCTGGAGAACTTCCAGGTTGGAGAACCCATCAAGATTTTGGGAGGGTGGCATACCCAGAGAGGGCGCGGAAGCTCTGCACCCCTTCCCCATATCTTTGCAGTATGCATCACTTCCATCTGGCTGTTTCTGAGTCGTGTCCTTTATTATACACACACACACACGCACACACACACACACACACACACACGTGTGTGTGTATATATACACACATACACATATATTTATTACTGTAATAAAAAGTAATAGTAAACTGTTTCCCTGAGTTCTGTGAGCTGTTCTAGCAAATTATTAAACCTGAGGAGAGGATCTTAGGAAGCCCTGATTTATAATCAGAAGTACTGGAGGCCCAAAGTTACGTGGGATCTAAAGTGGATCTGTGCTAGGTCCAGACAGTTAGTGTCAGAATTGCTTGGTGTGGGAAACCCACACATTTGGTGTCAGAAGTGAATATAAGCAGCAGCAGTATTGAAACAAGGTCCGTGTGGAAATGGCTGTAACCAATAAAGGCTACAGGGACTGTCAAGGAGATAGTAAGACCAACCCCCAACAGATTTTTATCTTAGAACCAGCAGAAGACCAGTTGGATCCAACCCGGTGACTACTTTCACCTCGCAGTAACCCCTAACTCCGTTATACACTTATTGTAATATATTAGCATACTAAACCACACATCCCCTACCACCAGGTTTGGAATAAAAAAGTCCATATAAGGGCACAAAATAGTTGACGGGGCTCTTCTGAGAAGTCTCCACCCTTTCCCCTTCCCCAGCTCTCCACAGGAAAAATCCTGAATATTCCTCCCACTTATTGAAGGCCCCGCCCCTCTATTAAATGATCCTCAATAAAAGAAAGAAATCCCACTGGGGAGGGGCTGCTCTGCCTGTGGAGTAGCCATTCTGTATCACCGCTTCACTATCAATCTCTCTTTGACTTTGAACTGTATGCTGGCTCATGTCTGAATTCTTAATGTGAAGCCAAGAGCCCATAGTGCGTTATGGACCCTTAGGCCCCCAGACCCCCCGGAGTACCTGTGTAGTAGTAGAGAAAAACAGAAGTTTTCTTTTAGATGTCATTCATGAACAGATTCCTAATGAACCCATTGCAACTTTCATCGGTCACCTCTTGCCTTTCTACTAAAAACAATCACGCAAATGATCTATAAATTCTCTTTGTTAAAGAATATAAACTACAGGAGGAAGTGACTGAAAGGTGAAAGTTCCCTTTTCACTCCTCTTGTCTAGTCTTTTGCCTTTACTCAGAGGGAGCCACTGAGAAGTTGATATTTAGTCTGCTGGATACTTTCTTACATATTTACATGTATGTATTGATATATACATTTTATTGCCTTAAAAATGTATTGGATAGTGTTCTATATTATCTCTTTTAATAAAAAACTTGAGGACCTTCCATAACAGTAAACGTTCTCTATAATGGCTTCAAAATAGTGATCAGTTTACCACAATCTACTTTACTATTCCCCTACTGATGGACATTTAGGCTGTTGCCAGTTTTGCTTTTATAAACAATGCAATTATGATCATCATTTTGCCTTCGGGCAAGTGAGAAAGAATTCATTTCTAGAAACAGAATTGCTATGATAAAAGACATACACATTTTAAAATCCTAATGAATATTATAAAATTTTTTCCAATTTATATTTCTATCAAAAGTGCTTTGTAGCCTAGCTATGCAAAGTGTGGTCCAACAATAAACAGAACTGGCATCATCTGGGAGCTGGTTAGCAACGCAGTCTCTTCGGTCCCATCCAGACCCACTGAATCAAAATTTGCCATTTAACAAGAGCTCTGGTGACTCACATGTTCATTAAAATTTGATAAGCTCTGCACTATATATTCTTTCTCTCACTAAAATATTATCAGTCTTCTTAATTTTGCCCATTCCCCTTTATTTTCCAAGTACTCAAAAACTATTTATTTAATAATATTTCCTAGGCTTTTGTCTGGGGTCTCTGCTAAATGCATAGATTGATCATTGTCAGAATCGACCCTTTATGAATAAGAAGATATTTTCATTTTTCTAATTTTTTGGCATGCATTTCATTTTCCAAGATTCCTTGAGGACAATTTACAATTATTTAACAGATTCATTGGCTGGTTGCCTCCATTTTCTGGGACATAATTTATCTGGGTTGGGAGACCTAAATTTATTCAGGGTGGTGAGGTGCTCTCTTAACTTCTCATTGTGCTTAAATCTATAGGGACTTGACAGACCCCCCCGGAGGATATTTTAGAGCCATCAGAAATATACGTGCCACACTTGAGAACTGCTATCTCAGGGGATCATTTAACAAATGCTCATGGAATGCCTACATTCATTTTGTTGGTTGGTTCTTTAATGAGGGCTTGCCCCTCTGCGCTGTGCCTCCCACAATGTCTCAAAGCAAAGCGCTCCTCTCTGCTTCCTATGGAAGGAAGGCAGAGTTGTGCTAATTGGAGTGAACTGTTCCTGAATTATTGCCTAAAATGACTTTGTGTGCACCAGCTTTTGAGTCGTTTTTTGACTCCATGCTGCTAATAAATATTTATTGAGTGCCTACTGCATCCTAGCTACCTTGTTTACAAACATTCATTTTCTTAATCCTCAAGGCAGCCCTGTAAGATAGATATCATTATTAGTCATTTTCCAGAATGGGAATTTGGGGCATTGAGTAAATGACAGAAAATGGTACGATCTGATTTGACTGTTAAATATCACCCTGTATCTCCTACAAGTGACCAGCAGAACTATTAGAAAGATCAGAAAGGGACACAACAGGTCTGAGAACTTTGTATGCAAAGTATCATTTTGCTATTGAGTAAAGAGTATGATAGAAGGTATTGCCATTTATGGAATTAGTAAATATAAACTCAAAGAAAATTACTTTATCTATAAACAAAAGTAGTATTCTTGGGTGTATTTGTTCCTATGAATACTTGGTTTCCTGGGAAGCTTAAAGCTCAGAGTTGACGACAGTTCCTATTTATAGATTTCCTAAAAGAGTAAGTTAAAGAAAAATAAACTCATGATTCTCAACCCTGGTAAAGACATTGCTGTGGATGCAAGAAGTGCCATGGTTCACTGTGAGGGTTAACTTACCTTCATGGTCCTCTTTTGAAATCAACTTCAATGGGAAGTATGCGTTTCCTCAGTAGGTTTGGGGTAACAGTATGTGTGTGTGTGGTGATCATGATGTACAAGACCTTGGTAATTATTGCCCAAAGAGCTGTGATACTCATTTATTAAAAGATTTTCTGGAAGCTAGAGATTCTGTTTTCTCAAATGTCCCATATACTCTCAGCAATAATTTATGCACTGGGAGAATCTGAACAAATTTTTCAAGTCCTATGTTACTTAAAGGTGTTCTTGGTGGGCATTTCTTGAATTTGAACTCCATCACTAACATACTTTCTGCATAAATATTAGCTGCATTCTGTTGGCTCAATTGGCTTAGATATTGAAAAATAAGAGAAAATGAAGTAGAGCAATGATATATAAATTATATATTAAAAACGTACCATAAGAGGGGGAGAAGCAAACCTATTCCACTAGTGGAAGAGCCATAATGGCCCCCGTTTGATGAATCTTCCTCACTTACGCCCCCAAGGAAGTCTGTGAGTGAAACATATACAGGGAAAACAAAAGATCTTACTAAATTATAAGAAAAAAATTTATTTGCAAGGTAAGGATGATGACCTGGGGCAAATAACTGTATTTCCATATTATGTTATTGGGAATGAAAACCAAGAGGTTCTCTGGCAAAATGAAGTGATAACTTGAGTACTTTCAAAAATTAATTAAAATCCAAGGTATAGCAATTTGTTAAAGAGAATTTTCATAAAAGATAAAATCATGACTTTTATATACATATAAAATGAAGAGCTTATTTAACTCATTAACAAGGGAACCAGTAAAACTTCGTAACTGGTTCCAAGGAGAAATAAAAATGTGGAGACATAGGTAGGCCATGACATGAGTTTGCAAATAGATGCAAAACTGGCTATTTCTGCAGAATAGAAGATGGAAAACAATTGCATTTCTACTTCACAGAATATATTTGCAGGCCTATTGACAAGTAATATTTGCATTGTAGTTATTATCTACATAAAGACTTATAAAGTAGCTCGAAGACAGTAAGACACAAGTCCCAAAGAACCAGATACTCCAAGGGAGTATGATATAAGCAAAATATAGTTTTCCATTGAAAACATCTTTTGGTACATTTCAAAGTCTTTCATAGTTTTTTCCTACATAGAAGATATAAATACAAACCCAATTATCCCTAAGATTGTCTAAAGTTCTTGCTGTCCCCACCCCACAATCCATGGTGTTGCTTTCTGTGGTTCCAGTTACCTGGGGTCAACCGTGCTCTGAAAATATAAATTGGAAAATTCCAGAAATAAACACTTTTTACATTTTAAATTTTGTGCTGTTCTGAGTATCGTGATGAAAGCTTGAGCTATCCCATTCTGTCCCGCTCTGATGTGAATCATCTTTTGTCCCAGTGTCTCCATGCTGCAGGTGCTCCCTGCTCATTAGTCACTTAATAAACATCTTAGTTATCAGAGAGAGATGGGGGAGGGGAGACCATATTCACATAACTTTTATTACAGTGTATTGTTATAATTGTTCTATTTTGTTATTAATTTTGTTGTTAATCTCTTACTGTGCTTAATTTATACATTAAACTTTATCAGTGCTATGCATGTATAGGAAAAAACATAGTATACAAGTATCTACAGGGTTTGGTACTATCCATGGCTTCAGACATCACTTGGGGTCGTGGAACCGATCCCCTATAGAGAAGAGTGACTGCTGTAGTTTGTATTTCTGACATAGATGTAATCTTATCAAATATGATTTTATCCCAAATAGAGAAATGATATATTTATTTATTTGGATGGTGAAGGTTCATCTTTTATTTGCAGAAGCAAAAAACTAAAATTTATTGAGAGTGTGCATCTTATGCGGTTTTATAATGAGATCACACTATATGGGACGGGTGATATCAGAACTGGGAGTGGAAGTTGGGGGACAGTTGACTGAATATTTGGTGGATCTTTCCTCTAGAGTTATCAAAGAAAATATCAAGAAACATTTTTAAAATTTTCAATATTTCTGGAAATTTATTTGAAAACTCTTCTAAATCTTAGAAAATGTTATCTTTTTAAAATCAGAACATTAAATTAATTTGACTCCCAGTTGAGTCATTAATTTTCTGAGTTTTTCTCTTTCAACCAACTGATCCAGGAGTTGCATACACTTGTGTGTGAACCCCCTCCCTTCATTTATTCTTTATAATTTTTTATCCTAAAGTTCAAACTGCCTTTTTAGTGCCAATAATATACAGCAGTGAAGATTTAAAATCAGATGTGGCTCTAATGTTTTGATCAAAACGATTTCTCTCAAGGTGATTCATATTCTCACACTTTCAAAAATGTGCAAACATCTATGTTGTTACTAATATATCAGCAAAGCTTCTGCTGTACCAAAGGCCAGAAATAAAATTAGAACAGTGATATAATTAGCATTGTATATACTGAAAGAAACTGGCAGGTATTTTTGATATTTACCATTTGGGAATGGGAGGGTAGGTTTGTCAAGTTTAAAACCTAAAGCATCAACAAGATTCTACTCAACTCTTTGGAGATTCAAATAGTATTACTACTGGCAGCATGCACTGTCATCTTTTAGAAGTACAAAAACTGGCACCAGAGAACAAATTGTTCTGCTTCTGGGAAAAAGAATCGAGTGCATTTTGGCTTTTGAGCTTTTCAGAGCAACAAAATTGTTTTTCTTCAGACCGAGAAGCTAAAACTGTATGCCTGATAAAAAAGGTTTCTTGAGACAAATTCTTGTTTCAAAATGCCTTGATTATGTTGTTTACGCTTAACTTAAAATCATGCCCCCAGTGAAGTTTCGTACAAAACTTAGTTAGTGTCTTTACTGTTTTTCTGCAGGATTTAACAGCTAATGCTCTTTGGGCTATCACCTCCACTCCTTCAATGTGTGTGGTTGATGTGACTTCACACTTGCAGGGGAATTTATCATGCAGGATGGGTTGGTCTGCCTGCCTTTCAAAAAGCTTTGCAGAGGTCATTGAGAATAAGCATCATAGAGTGGAATGGAAGTAGCTCTCCATTCATTTTGCCATCTATTTCGTCTTTTTCTTTTTTTTAATATATTTTATTGATTATGCTATTACAGTTGTCCCATTTTTTTCTCCCCTTTATTCCCCTCCACCCTGCACCCCATGTCCCACCAGCATTCCCCCACTTAGTTCATGTCCATGGGGCATACATATTAAGCTCTTTGGTTTCTCTATTTTCCTATGCTATTCTTAACTTCCCCCTGTCTATTTTGTACCTACCATTTATGCTTCTTATTCCCTATACCTTTTCCCCCATTCTCCCTCCTCGTCCTGCCCACTGATAACCCTCCATGTGATCTCCATTTCTGTGCTTCTTTTCCTGTTCTAGCAGTTTGCTTAGTTTGTTTTTGTCCTTGTTTTTAAGGTTCAGTTGTTGATGTGTGTTTATTGTCATTTTACTATTCATATTTTCGATCATCTTTTTTTTAGATTAGTCCCTTTAACATTTCATGTAATAAGGGCTTGGTGATGATGAACTCCTTTAACTTGATCTTATCTGGGAAGCACTTTATCTGCCCTTCCATTCTAAATGACAACTTTGCTGGATAGAGGAATCTTGGATGTTCGTCCTTATCCTTCATGACTTTGAATACTTCTTCCAAGCCCTGTCTTGCCTGTAAGGTTTCTTTTGAGAAATCAGCTGATAGTCTTAGGGGAACTCCTTTGTAGGTAACGCTCTCCTTTTCTCTTGCTGCTTTGAAGATTCTCTCCTTATCTTTAATCTTGGGTAATGTAATGATGATGTACCTTGGTGTGTGCTTCCTTTGGTCCAACTTCTTTGGGACTCTCTGAGCTTCCTGGACTTCCTGGAAGTCTATTTCCTTTGCCAGATTGGGGAAGTTCTCTTTCATTATTTTTTCAAATAGATTTTCAATTTCTTGTTCTTCCTCTTCTTCTTCTGGCACCCCTATGATTTGGTTGTTGGAACGTTTAAAGTTGTCAAAGGGATTCCTCAGCCTCTCCTCATTTTGTCGAATTCTTGTTTCTTCATTCTGTTCTGGTTGAATGTTTGTTTCTTCCTTCTGCTCCAAATTGTTGATTCAAGTCCCAGTTTCCTTTACTTCACTGTTGGCTGCCTGTGTTTTTTTCTTTATTTCACTTTGCATAGCCTTCACTTTTTCCTCCATTTTGTGACCATACACAACCATTTCTCTGAACATCCACATTACCAGTGTTTTGAACTCTGCTTCTGTTAGGTTGGCTATCCCTTCATCACTTAGTTCTATTTTTGGAGCTTTGATCTGTTCTTTCTTTTGGGCCATACATTTTGTTTGTCTCTTTGTACCTATTATGTTGTGAGAGACAGAGCCTTAGGTGTTCATCAGAGCAGGGCAACCCATGTCACTGCCTTGTAGCACTGTATGTGGGGGAGGGGTCTGAGAGGGAACAATGCCACTTGCTTGGTTCTTGGCAGGCTCTCAGGCGCTTCTCCTGCTACCCACAAGAAAATTGGAGCCTTCTGGTGCTGATTCCCAGGCGGGTGGGTTTGTGTATGTTCTAAAACACTGTGGGACTCTCAAACAAACTCTTCTGTGAGATTGGCAGTCTCTCCTGCAACCACAACCTCCACAGGTTTTTACTGGTAGAGGTTTTGAGGTTTTCTTTTCCTGCATGGGAACCCTGGGTTGCACAACCTCTCTCGCTCCCCCAGTTGTTCCTCTTGGTTTATCCGCACGCAAATGTGGGACCGTCCAGTCCTCCAGGCTCAGCCTTGCCATGAGTCCTCTCAGTCCTGACTCCCTGTCTCTGCCCCTCCTACCAGTCTGAATGAATGTTTCTTCTTTAGCTCCTCGGTTGTGGGACTTCCATACAGTTCGATTTTCTGGCAGCTCTGGTTATTTTTTGTTTTTAAATTTGTCGTTGTCCTTCTTTTGGTTTTGTGAGGAGACAAAGAGTATCTACCTATGTCTCCATCTTGGCTGGAAGTCTGCCATCTATTTTTTCTCTTCTTCCTTAGTTTTTTCACATGCTAATGCTAGCTACTATGAGCATCATTCATTTCTTACACCTAGCAGCTGGTCCGCCTCAGGGACAGACAATTGTGCTTCTGCAATGGTGAGGAATCAAAACTCTGTGAAGCTTAACATGGAGTCTTGAACCAGGGAGATGTGGGTTTGAACTCCAGCTTTAGTTTTTATGGCTATGTGACCTGGGAAAAGTCAGTTTATTTCTCTATTCTCAGTTTCTTCATCTATAAAATAGAGATGATGAGATTAGGGCTTACCTCAGTGGGTTATTTTAGAGATTAAATGAGCTCACTTTTGTAAAATGTTGTAGAATAAACTTAGCACTTGGTACATATTATACATTTTTGAATTAATGAAATTAAAATAATTGCTTTTAATTATGAAGGCTAGAAACAAGCTAAACATCCATCAATAGGAGACTGGTTAAATCAGATATAGTACATTAATCAAGGAGTATATGATGCAAATATTAAAAGAAAGTGGCAAGTTTCCCAGTCTAAGACGGGAAGGCCTCCAAGGAAAAACCCACATACATATATGAATGTGCATAGAAAATGAGGTCTGGAAGAACATGCAGATACCATAAGTAACATTGATTATTTCCAAGTGACACAAAGAAAAATGTGGGAATTCAAGAGTCTTCTTTTTAAAATTATTTTCTCTTTCACTGTACTAAAAACAAGTGAATTCACTTCCAATTATTACTTTTTCATTAAAAAACTAGTTAATTATGATTTTTAGGGAAATAACATAATTGTGAAAGATTAGGGACATGAACTTACATTTGTTACCTGAAATCATAAAAGCAAATATAAGAGATTCTGAACTACTTTGCTATTGTCCTTTGTGTTAAACGCACTGAAACGTTTTCTTTGGGAAGTGAAAACTCACACTGGAAATTCTTCACTCTCATTCTGTTTTCCAAGGCATAACTTGGGGCATGACATAGTCAATATTCACTATAACTGAGGTACACTTTATTACTTATAAATATGAAATCGAATGTGGTTCAACCTGCCTATCCCCACTTAGGACTTTTCGTTCATTTTTGCAAGAGGTGGATCCATGTTCTGAGGATAACAACAGAACCAGAAGTGAGTTACCACAAGGAAAACACAGGAAGTTAGTGAGTCCTTATAAGCTGATAGCCTGGTTGCCCCCAAACATTTTCCCTAGTAGTCTATTATCATGCCTATAATATCCACCATTAGTCACTTGGAGTTAAAGTATAGACTCTATGAACAGGGGTTTTATTGTAATAAAGAGGCAACCGTTAGGCATGGAAGACCAAAAAATGTGAAATTGAAGTGAGTGAAGGTTAGGTAGTTATAATGGCTGTGGACTTCAGAGATAACAACCAGCCACAAGAAAGACATTTATATGGTCAAAATTAGGTTTGGATTCTGGCTGTGGTACCACTATGGGAGCTAGTTCATATCTCTGAGGCTCACTTTCCTACTCTGCAAAATGAGGATGATAATACACATAGTATATATGATAATACAAAAAAGTTGTTTTTTTCTGTGTACTGCCAGAGCCTAGAACAGTACCTGGCAGACTCAGTAAATATTAGTTGGATAAACAGATGAATTAAATGAGGTAATATAAATTACTTGAAAGTAGGAGGTGGCCAGTAAATCTTAGTTCTCTTCTTTTGGTGGCTCCAAGGCATTTGACCATGTTCTTTGTGGTGTGTAATGGGTACTATGAGATTAGGAACTGACTTCAAGGTCTATAATCAAGGGAGGATTAATGAATCACTGTCAGTCTGGTGATGCATTTAAAGACTTACCGTGACACTTTGTTCTTTTCACCTATTAAACATTTTTGTCATTACTTGGGTAGAGTATAAATGGTGTAGCTCATCAAATATTTTGTGTGACACCAAGCTGAAAGAAAGGGTATATTGGAGGAAAGGCTCAGGAGATTCTGACTGATTGACTTTAAGGACAACAATAAGGTGAGATTTAACAGGATAAATTAAAGTCTTGCATTCGGGTCCAAAATCCCCTAAAGCATATGAACATGATGGAGGAGGCTTTGTTTAATAGTTACATATGTAGACAAACCACAGAAGTTTTTGTTTTCAATAAACTTAATATGTACCAACTTCAAATATTGTTTCTATATTGAGTTGCATTGATGGAAGCATGGTATCAGATAAATGTGGTACCAACTCAAGTTAGAACATGGTCTCTATTAAGATTTTATTTTTTTATTTTTAAGAGAGGAGAAGAGAGGGAGGAAGAGAGGAGAGAAACATCAATGTTGGAGAGAAATATCCATCACTTGCCTCTCGCATGCCCCTAACTGGGGGTCGTGGCCTGCAACCAAGGCATGTGCCCTGACTGGGAGTCAAACCGTCAACCTTTCAGTTTGCAGGAAGACGTCCAACCCACTGAGTCACACCAGTCAGGGAGACTGCGGCCTCAATTTATTGTATGATTACTGGAAGGTTGCATTCTACTTTCAGAGTTCCAGTTCGAAAATGGTATAAGAACACAAGTTGGAGCTTAGAGATGAGTGATCGGGATCATGAAGGGACTAGGTACTCTGTGTGTGGGGTTTGATCAAAGAAATAGAAAATTTAGTTTGAAGGAAAAACTTAGATGAGAATAAAATGTTGCTAGGCTGTCATATGGGAAATATAATAAATTAGGTTTGATCCATAAGGCACCAACAGGTAAACTATCTTTCATGGGGAGAATTAATAGTGAGATTTTTGTCTCAGTGTAAGGAAAAATTTATATGAGTAAAAATTGTCCAAAGATGGGATAAACAATAGTAGTTTTCTTCAGTGTAAAAAGAATGCATATCCTTTATAAAAATCAGAAAACAAAAATATTTGAATATAAACAGTGTTAATGATTAGAAACCTCACCATCTGCTTAAACTCAAGCATGCTAGTATATTGTGGAAAAGTGTTTTGAATTCATTTTAATTTATTTTTTTATTTTTAATTTTAATCTCTATTATATTTTTTTCATTACTATTTAGCCTCCTTATACTGCCCTCCTCCAGGAATCACCACAGCGTTGTCCATGTCCATGAGTCCTTCTTCCTTTTTGCTCAGTCCCTCCAACCCCTAACTGCCCCACACTAGCAGCCATCCTGCTCTCCATCTATGAGTCTGTCTCCATTTTCCTTGTCGGTTCAGTTTGTTCAATAGATTCAATACAGTGAAATCATAGGTATTTGTCTTTCTCTGACTGGCTTATTTCACTCAGCATAATGTTCTCCAGGTCCATCCATACTATTGCAAAGGGTAAAAGTTTCTTCTTTTTTACAGCTGAGTAGTATTCCATTGGGTAAATGTCCCATAGTTGTTTTATCCACTCACCTACTGATGGACACTTGAGCTGTTTCCATACCTTGGTGATTGTAAACAATGCTGCAATGAACATAGTGGTGCTTATGTTCTTTCAATTAGTGTTTTGGGTTCCTTTGTATATATTCCCAGGACTGGAATCACTGAGCAAAAAGCAGATCAATTTTTAATTTTTTGAGATATCTCCATACTGTTTTCTACAGTGGCTGTACCAGTCTGCATTCCCACCAACATTGCAAAAGGGTTCCCCTTCTCCACATTCTTGCCAGCACTTGCTGTTTGTTGATTTATTGGTGATAGCCAAACTGACAAGTGTGAGGTGGTATCTCAAGGTTTTAATTTACATTTCTCTGATGATTAGTGACATTGAGCATCTTTTCATATGTCTATTGGCTATCTGTACGTCATCTTTGGAAAAGCGTGTGTTCAGTTCCTTTGCCCATTTTTTAATTGAGTTGTTTGTTTTTTTGGTGTTGAGCTTTGTAAGTACTTTACAAATTTTGGATATTAACCCTATATCAGGTATATTGGTGAATATGTTCTCCCATTCTGTGGATGGTCTCTTTATTTTGTTGGTGATTTCCTTTGCTGTGCAAAAACTTTTAGTTTGATATAGTCCCATTTTTTTTTCCTTTGTTATCTTTGCCTTGGGAGATCTATCTGATAAAAAATTGTTATGAGAAATGTCTGAGATTTTGCTGCCTATGTTTTCTTCTAGGATTTTTATGGTCTCGGGCCTAACATGTAATTCTTTGATCCATTTTGAATTTATTCTTGTGTGTGGTGAAAGAAGATGACCTAGTTTCATTTTTCTGCACATATCTGTCCAATTTTCCCAATACCATTTATTAAATAAACTATCTTAAGCTTATTGTATATGCTTGGTTCCTCTGTCAAATATTAAGTGACTATAAAGGTATGGGTTCATTTCTGGGTTCTCTATTCTGTTCCATTGATCTATGTGTTTGTTATTATGCCAGTACCATACCGTTTTGATTACTATAGACTTATAATATAGTTTGATATTAGGTAGTGTGATTCCTCCAATTTTGTTCTTCTTTTTCATGATCACTGTTGCTATGTGGGACCTCTTATGGTTCCATATAAACTTTTGAAATATTTGTTTTAGTTCTATGAAATATATCATTGAAATCTTGGCAGGAATTATGTTGAATCTATAGATTGCTTTGAGTAGTACGGACATTTTAATGATGTTAATTCTTCCTATCCATGAACACAGTATGTGCTTCCACTTATTTGTATCTTTTTCATTTTCTTTCTTCAGTGTCTTATAATTTTCTGAGTACAGGTCTTTTATATCCTTGGTTAGGTTTATTCCTAGGTATTTTATTCTTTTTGAAGCAATTGTGAATGGGATTGTTATCTTAATTTCCATTTCTGTTAGTTCATTATTGGCATATAAAAATGCAACTGATTTCTGGATATTAATTTTGTATCCTGCTACTCTGCTGAATTCATTTATCAGTTCTAGTAGTTTCTTAGTGGAATCTTTGAGATTCTCTATGTATATGTGAACTGCAAATAAAGACAGTTGTACTACTTCCTTTCCAATTTCAATGCCTTTTATTTCTTCTTCTTGTCTGGTTGCTGTGGTTAGGACTTCTACTACTATGTTGAATAAGAGAGGTGAAAGCAGGCATCCCTCTCTTGTTCCTGATCTTAAGGGGAATGCTAGTAATTTTTGCCCACTGAGTATGATGCTGGCAATGGTTTTGTCATATATGGCCTTTATTATGTTTAGGTATGTTCCCTCTTTTCCCACTTTGCTGAGAGTTTTACACATAAATGAGTGCTGAATTTTATCAAATGCTTGTCTGCATTTATTTATATGATCATGTGGTTTTTATCCTTTATTTTGTTTATGTGGTAAATCATAATTATTGATTTGCAAATGTTGTACCAACTTTGCATTCCCTGAATAAATCCATCCCACTTGATCACGGTGTGTCATCTTTTTGATGCATTGCTGTATTCGGTTTGCTAATATTTTGTTGAAGATTTTAGCATCTATGTTCATCAGGGATATTGGCCTATAATTTTCTTTCTCTATCATGTCTTATTTGGTTTTGGAATTAGGATAATGCTGGCCTTGTAAAATGAGTTTAGGAGCCTTCCTTCTTCTTGAATTTCATGAAATAGTTCCAGAAGGAGAGCTGTTAGTTCTTCTTGGAATGTTTGGTAAAATTCACCTACAAAGCTATCTGGTCCAGGCCTTTTGTTTGTTGGGAGTTTTTTGATTACTGATTCAATTACATTAAGTGTAATTTCTCTATTCATATTCTCTGATTGTTCCTAATTTAGTTTTGGAAGTTTGTATGCTTCTAGGAATTTGTTCAGGTAGTCCAGTTTGTTGGCATATAGTTCTTCATAACATTTTCTTACAATTTTTAAAATTTCTTTGATATCAGTTGTTATTTCTCCTCTTTCATTTCTGATTTTGTTTATGTTGGTTCTTTCTTTCTTTCCTTTTTTTTTTTTGGATGAGTCTGGTTAAAGATTTGTCAATCATGTTTTTCTTTCCAAAAAGAGTTCTTGGATTCATTGATCTTTTGTATCATTTTTTAAAGACCATTTCATTTATTTCTGTTCTGATAGTTATTATTTTCTTCCTTCTACTCACTTTGGGCTTTGTTTGTTGTTCTTTTTCAAGTTTCTTTAAGTGTAAAGTTAGATTGTTTATTTGAGCTTTTTCTTGGACTTTTTTTTTTTTTTTTTGAGATAGGCCTGTAATGCTATGTTTTTCCCTCTTAAGATTACTTTCCCATTGTCCAACAGATTTTGGATTGTTGTGTCCTCATTTCCATTTGTTTCTATCTTTTGAATTCTTGATTGATCTTCTTGTTGACCCATTCATTGTTTAGTAACATATTATTTAGCTTCCATGTCTTTTCATATTTTTCAGTGTTCTTGTGATTGATTTCTAGTTTCATAGCATTGTGGTCAGAAAAGATGCTTGATATGATTTCAGTCTTCTTAAATTTACTGAGACTTGTTTTGTGACCTAACATGTGCTATATCCTAGAAAACATTCTGTGTGCCCTTGAAAAGTGTGTATATTCTGCTGCTTTGCAGTGAAACGCTCTGAAGATATCAATTGAATCCATTTGATCTAGTGTGTCATTTAAGGCCACTGTCTCCTTGTTGATTTTCTGCCTGGAAGATGTATCTATTGAAGTCAATGGGGTGTTAAAACCGATGACTATGACTGTATTTCGGTCAGTCTCTCCCTTTATGTCCATCAAGATTTGCTTTACATATTTAGGTGCTATGTTGGGTGTATAAATGTTTACTATGGTTATATCCTCTTGTTGGATTGTTCCTTTTATCATTATGTAGTGTCCTTCTTTGTCTCTTACTATAGCCTTGGTTTTAAAGTCTATTTTGTGGGATATGAGTACTGCTACCCCAGCTTTTTTTTCCTTTCCCTTTGCATGAAATACCTTTTTCTATCCCTTTACTTTAAGTCTATGTGTATCTTTCAGTCTGAGATGGATCTCTTGGAGGCAGCATATATATGTATCTTGTTTTCTTATACATTCAGCTACCCTATGTCTTTTGGTTGGAGCATTTAAGCCATTTACATCTAAGGTCATTATCGATAGATACAGATGTAGTGAAATTTTATTGTTAAACATTTTTCCTCTGTTTTTTTTCTTTCTTCTTCTACTTCTTCTCTTTCTTCTTCTCCTTCTTCCTTTTCCTCCACCTCCTCCTCCTCCTTCTTCTTCTTTCTTCTTTTTTCTTCTCCTTCCTTTTTCTTTCTTGTTTCTTCTTCTTCTTCTTGCAAGCCCTTTAACATTTGTTTCCATACTGGTTTGGTGTCAACAATATCCCTTAGCTTTTTCTTGTCTGAGAATTTCCTTATTTCTCCTTCAATTTTAAATGATAGCCTTGCTAGGTAAAGTAGCCTTGGTTGTAGGTCCTTACTGTCATCATCTTGAATATTTCATGCCGCTCCATTCTGACAATGAGAACTATGTCTGTTCTCATAGTACAGACATAGAATGTTGATTATTTTTATAATCATCACTCTAAACTAACTATCTGATATTTTGCCTGCCTCCATTTCATCTAGTTCTTCTGGAGAATTCTCTTATTCTCTCATTTGGGGTCTGTTTCTTTATCTTCTCATTTTGGCTGCTTCTTTGTATTTTCCACCTTAGTTGTTAAACTAATCAGCTGTTAAACTGATCAGTTGTTGAACTACTAAGGCTGTGATCAGTAGCCAGCTTAAACTCCACAGGGCAGGGCAGAGTATTTCCTGCAGGTGGGGATACTGCTTCCCCTCAGCTTGATGCCACTTGGAGAGGAGTACTTTGCCTGAGAAAGATGGCTTCCGCAGTACGGGGAATGACTCAGCACAGGGATCCTGAAGGCTGTTCCTTCAGTTCCCTTCTCAAAACCATCAACCCCAGACTCCCTACAAGTATCTCTAGTCCACTCTTCCCTCCCTCTGCCAAAGCCCTGAGTAGGTGGCTGCAAACGAAATTTTGTATGTTGGCCCTTTAAGAGTCTCTCTGTGTCTCTAGCCATCTCTCCCTGCTGCTTTTCACAGTTGGATATTATCTGGATTCCTTTCTGGCTCTAGTTTTGTAGGTTGGGGAGTCCAGCTTGGGGTTTAGACACCACACTTGTCAGTGGAACCTCCTGGATACTGAAATATCCCTCTGGAACTTCAGCTGCCATCCCTGGGAGCCCAGACAGCCCTCTCATACCTCCTCTGTGCTCCCTACCAGTCTCATTGTGGTGAAGTATTTTCTTGTTTGTCCTTGGTTATAAGGCTTCTCTCCAGCTAGTGTTCGGTTGAATATTCAGGATGATTTTAATACAGTTTCATTGTAATTCTGGATTAGTCCTGGGAGGAGGTTAGTTTAGCTTCCATTTATTCTTCTGCCATCTTGGGTCTCCAAGTTTTGAGTTTAATAGTTTACTAAACTTGACAGATATCTATACAGCAGTTGGTCCAGACCTCTGCAGTGAAGCTAAAGACAGGATGGCACTTGGATTAAATAACATTTTGGGCCTTCAGATCTTAAAGCCCATTATCTTGGAAATGCAAGAAGCATCAATTCTATTGAGATCCTAGGTCAGTCACCGAACTTAGTTAGAAGCCTCTTGTGAATCTGTGAGTGTCAGCTGAACCCTTGGTCTCTAACAGACTCCATCCTCAGCTGGTTAACTAGAATGGAAAGCTGATGCAGTTGCCAAGCAACTCAGATTGGGATAAATATGCCTTCCTTTTCTAGTGTACCAGGTAAGTGGATAAACAAACTTCTTTTGATTATGACTCAATCTTATCCTATGGATGTATGTCTAAAATGAATGAAAGAACAAAGGCAGATATTAAGGTAATTCAGGACAAAAATTTCTATGGATAAATAATCTAATAATTTAGAGCCCAAGCGCTTTGACCCATGTGAGTAATTTCCTCTATTTTACATCTTATTGTGTAAGATGAAGTCTCAGTAATGCTATACTTATCCTTGGCTAGGAAGTGAATGGTGTAGCACTAGAGGTTGAAAAGGAAAACAATAGAACTAGTGGTAAGTGTGCAACTATATTTCTTCTATAATTTGGAGTTGATTTGTGAGTTCAGATGTCTTTTTTTAGAATCTTGGACCATAGTCAGTAGCTGCTAGCAAGTTGATGAGGTCAGTTTCTGGCAGCAATGAAATGGCTGTTTCCCCACCTAGACTGTGATCTCTTCGAGGGCATTTATTTTTGTATTTCACAATGTTCAGAAAGCATAGAATATGATATTAATTTATTATGATTTCAGGTCAAAGATGTCCTCGATATAATGTATATTCACTTATGCTTTCCAAATTTATGAACACCAAATATACATAGAATACCAAATATATAGAATAATACACATACCAATCAAGATACTTAAAATGATACAAATGTATCCTCTGAATATATTTATTATTATTGTGACACTTTAAAGCTTAAGCCAAGAAAAGCATTATTCATAAAACAGTGGTGAAATATTGATATTCATTTATCAAACCCTTTTTCAACAATTCACTGCCATGCTGTGTTTAAAAGATGAAGTTTCAAAATATTAAGAGTTTATATTTCAACATTTTTCTTTTTCTGATTTTTAAAAATGACATGTACTTTTACAATGAAGAAAACTATCATTTTACATTTAAAAAAACAAAATCCAAGAATATTTCAAATATTCCCAGTTGAGAGAATGACATTTACCTAAATCATACTAAACTAACCTTTGTTTTTGCCCATACTGGGGGGCTGGATGAGACGTGGGGATGGAACGGAAATTCTGACCATTGAGGCTGAAGGCTGTCTATTGATGGGTTCTGCTCTAGAGTTGACCTGGGCTGAAGGACTGGCATCCACACTTCAGTCACTGGGGAGAAGCCAGCAGTGGCTGCCTACAACTTTCATCCCATCTCTTGACTCCACACATCTTACTGAGCTCTCCCCACTCCTATACCTTACCTACTCTTCACTCCTGTGGTTTCTAAGGGTTTTTGCATTACCAACAGCTTTAGAAGTTACCAGGCCAAGAGGCTCTGTGTTACTACACTGTCACAGCTCCAGTGGTTAAACATTATTATCATCTTTATTTACAGATAGAGAAATTGAGTTGCAAAGAGGTAAATGGCTGAGCCAAGATTTGTTGTCTTAATTTGTTGGACAGAAAGCCATTACAAGACCTTTTGAGAAAGATTGTTTAGAGAAGACAGATTCAGGAAGAACAAAGGCTTCACCATCTTCTCAGTCTTCTCTCTCTTACATGGGCAGAAATGACTCAGCTTAAATGAGGGCCTTCCCATCTTTCTGATTCCTTTTGAATACTCCAGAGGTTGTGAGCTCATCAAGAGTAAGATCATGTCTCAGTCCTTTTTGTATCCTTAACACCTAGCACAGTGCCTGACATCTGGTTAAGAGGTATGCAATGAAGCTATTGGGGACAGAACCATTGCCATATTATCTCCATAAAAACATATGAAGGAGTTTCATTCTTATGAATGTCTGGGATTGAAGTCGCCTCTACCACTAGTTTACAGTTTGGGGAAAGTGACCCAGCCAATCTGTGCTTTCTCTATGAGTAACGTAAGTAGGTTGAGTTGTGTGTTCTTTACAGTGCCTTCCCCCCAACCTTCTGTGTCTATAGGAAGACATGTTTCCATAGCTCACATCTGAGATGTATAACTTACCACTAGAGAGGAAACCTATGAGCTCATAACAAGAAACTAAGGGAAGCACAGAGAAAACAAACCCAGGCATCACGTACAAATAGTCATGGAAACTCTGAAATCAGCTTTTAGATGAAAGTAGCTGTCATAATTTAGTGGAAGGCAGCCTGTAGACCTACTAGCAAGTACATAATATGATTCTGTCATACATAATAAGTAGCTTTCACTTAGGAAGGAGATCCTATATTATGTATGTTTGAAGGATTTTACTTACTTATGGAGGTATGAAAATGTTCATATTCAGAATCTAAAGAATATACAGGCTTCTCTAAGGAGACATTATGCTAAGGCAAACTGAGAAGCACAACACCGACATGTTTGTATGCACATGCAGGAGAACTTTTGAAAATCCAATTAATTCTGAATTTAAGACGTTGTCTTAGTAACTACTATTTCAAGATGCTGAGAGCTTGCAACATAATGCATAGCTCTACCAAGGCAGGAGAAAAATAGAAAAAGACAGAACCTTAAAATACCTTTGCCAATTAAATCCTAAATTATTTTTGACTCTGAGAGTAGTCAGTCATTTTATTTAAGCTGTTAAAATGATAAAGAACACATTGACTTTTCATGTTTCACTTGTATTTTCATTATTTCACAATCATCAATGTGTTTTGGGGTTTCACCTAATCTCTTTTACTTCCAAAGCCAAAATGTTATAGTTTATAACATAAAAATAGATATAAAAGAGAAGCTTATTATTGGATCTTTATCTTGAAGGCTAATGTCAAAATAATGGAGTTCATCACCCAAGTCACCAAATTCCCATAATCCCAGGACAATCTCAAGAAATATGTAAGATGTGAAAAGCAAATGATGCAGTGGAGCCACAAACCACACACCAAAGCCAGATAATACTTTCTTATTCACTCTGAGTGATGAGAAGTTCATTGTTAAAGGGCACAGAGATCAAGCTGACTGCGTAGATTCAGAGCAAAACAGAAACAGAGGCATAGATACATGGAAGAGACTGACAACTGTCAGAGGAGAGGGGAGGACTGGATGAAAGAGAGAGAAAAGATTAGCCCAAGGACATATATGCATAACCTACAGGTACAGACAACAGTGTGGTGGTGGCCAGAGGGAAGGGTGGTGAGGGTTGGGTGGAGGTGGCCAAAGGGGGAGAAAAGGGAGACATCTGTAATAATGTCAACAATAAAAATAAAGTTTAAAAATTTTCAATATATTCAGCAATAAAGAAGAATGAAATCTTGCCATTTACATCAACATGAATGGACCTAGAGGGTATCATGCTAAGTGAAATAAGTCAGACAAAGACAAATGCCATATGATTTCAGTTACATGTAGAATCCAAAAGCAAAACAAATGAATAAATAAAACAAAACAGAAACATATTCACAGATATAGATAACAAGCTGATGGTTGTCCAAGGGGAGGAAGGCAAGGGGCTAGAAATTTAAAAAAATTAAAATTCCAATAACTACCCTTTATTAAGCCTTTTCTTATATGGTAGGTTCTTGTGGAAGGTCCTGTTTATTGGTTATGAAAAAGTTATTCTCAACTCCCTTTCCCTTGATGTCCGCACTACAGGAGCTTAAATGCCAAACATTCACTTTTTGTAGCTTTTTGTCTAGTTAGGGATGATGGTACGATGGCACAGGGCCCAGAAGATAAGCAGAACTTCTGCTGGGAACTTCTAGGTGAGCTTGCTGTCCCAATAACAGGATTTGTGTGCCTAACAGGACATGTCTCCTTTCCCCTCATTCCTACTTTGAATGCAGATCTGACATCTGGACCTATAATAGGTGTGTGGCTACCAGACATAAGAGAAATCCCCAAAACTTTCAGCAACACATACCACTGGACAAATGCCAGCAGCCAACTATCCCCAAACTCTTAATATGAAAAAAAAACAAAACCTTATTTAAGATACCATAAAATTGGGTTTTATGTTGCTTGCAACCAAAGCATCCTTAGTTGAGAGTATTACATTCATCATTTATAATTCCTACAATACCCAGCAAGGCCATCATTATTATCCCTACTTTATAAAGGAGGAAACTAAGGCACAAAATGTTTAAATTATTTTTCTAAGGCTACACATGGTCTCATTGCTTTTCTTTATCAGTGTTTCCAACTTTTAAAATAGGTTTCATTTACTGGCTCAACATGAATGTATCATGCACTTACAGCATTCTACTGTGTGTGTTTTTGTGTGGTATTATTCCTACCAGGAAATTTTAGTTCTAGTCTAGTTCTATGACAACCTGTCTTTGAGGCCTCTCTTCAGTCAGTTTCCTCTTCTGTAATATGATGGGCTGGACTGAAGTTCAAAAGTTTCTTCCATCTCTAAATCTCTATGATGCGATCCTGTCGTTATAGGATTGTGAGCGGCACACAACTGAGTAGTGTCTTTTTTTTGTTGGTTTGTTTTTAAGCCCCAATCACTCTGCGATGGCAGATAGGCAGTAATTCTATTGAGTAAGTATGGTTTAATTAAATTCTACTCTAAGGACCTATGTAAGAAGCATGAGCACGATGGCCTAAAGTAGCATGGGGAAATATTATGGAGATATATTAATTCAAGCTCATAAACCAGAGATTGAAAATGATATCCCTTAGAAGAAAGATACATACGAGTACAAAATTCACTAATATACTCAAGGATGGTTCATTGCTTAGCTCTCACATATCTGGTCTCTTTTGAGCACTGGGCTGGTTGTAATTTTTATGAGGTGTTGGTATTTCAGATGGGAGATGCACATAAGGACTTACAATACAGCACAGTGAATGCAATGATACAAGGGCGCAAGGGAGAACAGGCCCAGGCAATCCAGCCTGGTGAGATGAACCTGGTGGAAGCCTGGT
Source organism: Mormoops blainvillei (assembly GCA_004026545.1). Lineage (NCBI taxonomy): Eukaryota > Metazoa > Chordata > Mammalia > Chiroptera > Mormoopidae > Mormoops > Mormoops blainvillei. Next base: position 87,264 of record PVJD01001807.1, on the reverse strand, counting down.
GGAACGCCTTCCTGGTGGAAGCCGTTGCTTCCCCTCTATATAAATCTATAATCAGGGTGATTATAGATTCCAGCCGCATGCAAGAAAATCCACGTGATACCAGGTAAAGGAGCCATAAAAGAAAATCAGTTTATTTTTTGAGATAAATTTTTAACAATCACATAGTTCCCTGCAGAATGCCTTTATTTATGTATTCATTTAACAACACCCCATTGTTAAATTCTTAAATTGTTAACTTCTAGGTTAGGAGTACAATTTCAGGCATTGAGAAAACAAAAGGGAAACAAAAGAGACAATCTCTGCTTTCGTAGAATTTACATCCTCTAACAGAGCAAGACATATGATAAGCAAATGAGTAAGTAAATATTAGTGTGACTCTTTGTGGTGATAAGAGCTATGAGGAAATAACATAGGCTGTTGGAATAAAGAGTGCTTGGTAGGGAGGGGGGCTAGTCCAGATGGCAAACTCAGGGGCAATCAGTGTGAGATCTTAAAGACGGGAAAGAGGCAGCCGGGGGAGGGCTCAATGGTGGCCTCAGATGGAGAAAAGCTGAGTGTTTGAGGACCAGAAAGACGGCCAGTACAGCTGGAGTGTAATGCGCCAAGGTGAAGGCATGATAATGAACACACATTATATCACGTAAGGCCTGGAAAGTCCAAATAGGAATGTGAAGTTTGTTCCAAGTGCCATATGAAGCCACCGAAAACTTTTAATCAGAGGTATAATGTGATCTGATTTACATTTTAAAAAGTATATTCTGGAGACTTCAAATTATGTTAGCCTTGCAGACTAGATTTCCTAAATATAATTCCATTAAAATGGGAAGTGAATCTCTCCCATTAAAAACAATGGAAAATTCTAGATACTTTTATATTTTTAATGCTTGAAAGACTTTGCAAACAAGCAAGGAATTTGCAGATGCTAAAAGGAAATAAAAACAGGGATCCTAAAGGTATGTCCCTGGAGCGGGCTTCTTTCCAAGAGAATTTGCTCAATGCAGGTGGACTTTAACCTCTGTTTGATTGCTATTCAGAGACAGAGAAGGAGATGAAGACAAAGCCCCACCCAAGCTGGGTGTGTAATAGGAAACCCCCTCAGAATACTCAGATCCTAAAAGGATGGATCTTAAAGTGTGGACAAAAAACAAAATCACAAAGCAAAAAGAGAGCGTTGATGGGAATAAAAAATCATATAACCAATTTAGAATATGGCCTGGGAATTTCTTATGAAACTAAACATAAATCCTACCCGATGATTTAACAATCTATCCCTACGGTCTTCAACCAAGAGACTTGTATGGAAATGACTTGTATGGAAATATTCATAAAAGCTTTATTTATAATAGCTCCAAACTGGATAGAGCCCAAGTGCATATCAACAGAAGAATGGATAAACAAATTGTGATTTATGTACACAATAGAACATTAGCTAGCAATAAAAAGGAGCAAACTATTGATATACTTAACAACACAGGTAAATCTGGAAAACATTATGCTAAGTGAAAGTAACCTCACATGAAAGAACACAAACTGTATGTTTTTATTTACATGAACTTCTACAACAAGCTAAACTAATTTAAGGAAGAAAAGTAAGAACAGCTGACACCTCCAGTGTTGGAAATAGTGGACATGGACCGACTGGGAAGAGGCATGAAAAAGCTTTCTGGTGTTATGTTCTTGCTCTATATCTTGGTATTAAGACATAAAACAGAATTTTTTAAATTTGTGTGTTCCTTTCACTCTAATTTTATCCTTTAAAACAAAAGAAATGTAAACAAATATTAATTCAGTTAATAATATATATGTATGCTAAAGTGCTTAGGGGTGATGTGTACTTTCAAGTAGACCAAAAACATGATGAAATGTTGGATAGATAATGGGGTGAATGCATAGATATATATGTGATAAAATAAATGTAGTAAAATGAAAGCTTTCATAATAAAGTAATCGAAGGAGAAAAGAAAAAGAATGTATGAAAATATGCTTGTCTTGACTCTGATGGCAGATGGAAAGCAAAAGATAATTCAAAGTATGCCAAAGGAAGAATTTAATTTAAATGGTCCTATGTCAGTAGTGCTGATAAGGCAACAGAGAGAAATAAATGCAAGATGAATGTTAGTTCAACCCAGGCTCAAAGGACTCTCTTAGATAAAGCTTTAACAGTAATGAGCTCATAATCAAAAATCACTCAGAACATGAGGAAAATAAAAGGCCATGAGTGAGAACCAGCAGAGAGAACTGATCTCAGAAAGAGTATTTGAATGATCACATAGAATATGTTTAATGTTTAATATGTTTAAGGAAATATGCATTTTTATATCTATTAAATATTAAAAATACCAAGTAGATAAACAGTATGAGAATCTGGGGGAGAGAGCAGGGCTTGAGATGTCAATTAGGGAGTCATGAACATAGAGGTTGTATATTGCATCATTTATATTAAAATATATGAAATCTTTAAATGTACACAATAGCTATCTAGCTAGTTATATAAACTGTGGTATTTATAATGAAATATCATGTAATTAAACAAGGATGTAGATTCGCATAGACTGATACTAAATGTTTCAGGACATATTGTTAAATTAAAAAAGCAAATGGCCTATATATTGTACAATTTGTGTAAAAATATAATCATATACATATGCTTGCATATGGATGGGATATTTTTCAAAGATACATAAGCTGGTGTCAACAGTGGTTACTTGTCCAGAGGTAGAGTGGAAGTAAGGTTTGGGGAGGGTGAATTTTACTTATCCTTTTTTATTATTTTAAATTTCACTTTGACTGTGTATTTTATAAGTACTGAAATACCTAGGAGGTGATTGTAGTGGTAGTGTTTTTCCTAAAACTGCGTCAGGCTATGATAGGAAGAGAACAAAGCTAGGAAAGGGGGGACCTGGTTTCCTTGCTGACTCTGCTTCTGCTATGGGGACAGTCATCTCTACTACTTAGGCTTTAGTTTTCTTGCCGGTAAAGACTCATTATTGAGCAAACAGATTTCTGCATCCAAACTCCCTTCTGGGGTAATTTTACCTTATGCTGTATTCCATTCAGATCTATTTATTTACACCACACACCCATATGTGCACTCAAATACAGTACTCTGTTTTACATCAGTTGGACCCTATCTATCCAGTTCTGCTCAATTCATCCAGCCCTAGTCGATCAATACGATACTATTTAATTTTATTCAACAGTGCATCTACTATGTCCCAGGCACAGGGTAAGTGACAAGACAATAAAAGACAGCTCTAATCTTCACAAAGACTCCCTGGTTTAGTCGGGGAGGAAGCTATGTAAACAAGTTATAATACCTTCTGTAATAATAGAGGTATACAGAAGTTCTAGAGGTGAAACAGAGGAAGTAGTGATGAACTCTAGCTAGGAAGAGCAGAGGGGATGCTTCCGTGATAGACTGTATACTGTTTACAAATTTCTGCTTGCCCCTCCTGGGAGAAGATTCAACTTCCCCAACCCATTGAAACCATGCTTGGCCCCGAGGCTTGCTTCTGCTGGTGGAGTATGAGAAGTGACGTGTGTCACACCCAGGCAAAGGTTTAAGAGTACTTTGTGTTTTGCCACATGTTTCCGTCTGTCACTGACAGCCGTATCCTGGGACCCAGAGTGAAGATGACCTGAAACAGAGCGGCATCTAACCACGATGGACTTGCAGCATGAATGGGATTCAAACTTTGTCATTATAAGCTGCACACTGTGCACCTCTGTGGGCTGATCAATGATGTTGGACTGATTCTTTCACACAAAGAAATGCAAGGTAATAATTTACTAAAATGTCAGGGGTCAGAAGTACCAAAGCCATATCCACTGTCATCAGGGAAGCTCCAGATATGTCATGGGAAGGAAAGCATATCACCTTGATGTAGTTCACCTTTGCTCTAGAGAATACATTTTCTCTCTCATTGAGATGAGGAAACATTTTCTGTCATACTCCCCTTTTAAGTAGGTACCACTATTGCAAAACTAAACTTATGCATAAATTATACACATTATAAACAAAGACTGCTCCTGTCTCTAAATTGGCTCCACCTTTAAAAAGCTCAAATCAAACTTTCAGCTTAATATAAAGAGACTCGAAAAAGTTTAAGTAAGGGCAGCTTTTTTTCCCCCTGCTGTTCAGCTTTTTGTAGTGAGAGTGAAAAAGCCTCTTCCTGGTCCAGGTTGCTCTTTTGAATTTCCTAAAAAGAAAACAATATTACCTAATAGGAGATGGATGATGTGGATGTGAAAAGGTACTTTGGGAGCAAAGAAGTTAGCTACATTATCAGGCTTTGGGGATCTTGGAACACTTTTTTGCCACTCTACTTGAATGACAGCCCAAAGCATTTCGTTAGGAATCTCATGACTTTTTCATTTTGTTTTTGTTTTTCCCCCTCTCCTGTTTGCTTGTGAAGTAGATATTTTTTCCAGGTAAAAAACAAGATAAGTCTAAATATTGGCATATTTTTAAAAGATATAGTGCTTTAAACTCATGACCATTAACTTTAGTACACCTTGAGAACTGCCTGATAGTCCTACTCTGTTTCTTTAAGTTTCTCACTCTCCCAGACTTTTATGTTAGACCTCTCCTCCCTCCTCAAAACATGACGTGTTGGTACTCCTAGAGTTTAAATTCTGGGGGCGTGAAGACAAAAAAAAAAAAGGCAAGCAAATATACTTTTCAGAGAGGTGACAAAGATAACAACATTGAATAAAGTATAATAAAAAGGATAGATAGATATAGAGGTGGGAAGGAAGGGGTTGTGTTTTTGATTGGTTAGTCTAGGGAGATTTTCTGATAACCTTTATACAGGAAACAAGAGGGTATAACAGAGTAAACCATGTGGACATTCGAGGGAAGATTATTCCAGGCACAGAGAACAGCATGTGCAAAGGCCCTGAGGCAGGAGTGTGCTAGGTGTGTTCAAGGAAGAGCAAAGAAGAAAGTGTAGCTACAGTTGAGAACATAAGGGGAAGGTGGTTGGAGATGAGGTCAGGGAGGCTGGCAGGGAGCAGCCACAGCAGAGAGCCTTGGAAACCATCCTTACCTTCAGCACCCTGACTCTTAGCTAATGACTGGCTTCTAATTTCATTGAAAAAATTGAATGAATCAAGAGAACTTTAATAACCTCGCTGCTACCACGTCTGGCACTCTATCTGCACCCGTACCCTGACAATTTGTCCTCTCTTACTGTGGATGGCTGCACATACCCCAGCCTCACATTTGAGTGTTAGAGTGTCCCCACTGCCTATCAATGGCATTGTTCTCCTGTAGCATTCATATTTTGCTCTCTATTGGGTAATTCTTTTTATTTCTATAATCTCCTATCTTAAAACATTCTGTTTTGACCCCCTCTGGTTTTTGCTTTATTAACAGAAACATTTTTCCTGTCTTGTCTGTAGTCTGTACTTGCTGCGCTCATCCCCAGATCTCGAATTCAGTACAAGCAGAGTTTTGCTCCCACCTGTTCACAAAATCTCTCTTGTCAAAGTCACCAAAACCTCCTTGTTGTCAAATCCGTTGCCCATTCCCTAATTCTCATCTTTCTTAGCTGATCAGTATCACTGGACACAATTGATTACTTCCTCTTTTTGAGGCATTTTCTTCATGTGATCTCTTAATTTTCCTTAGCTGCTGCCCCTTCTCAGCCTTCTTCCTGGGACTTCCTTTCCTTCCTTTCCTCTAGGCGTTGGGGCACTGCAGGGCTCAGGGCTCAGGGCTCAGGGCTCAGCCCCCTTCCCATTATCATGAATACTCAGGCCGTAGGTGATCTTATCTGGTTCCATGGATTTAAATACATGTTTATCTCATACGCAATTGTCAGAATAGTCTGGGTTTTCCCGCTAACTACCCTCAAATCTCAGCATTTTAGAACAACAAATATTTGTTTCTTTTTCACTCTAAATTCCCATGATGAATCGCAGGGGTACCTGCTCACCATGACCACTCAGGGACCCAGGCTAACACATACACAATCACCTGGGTCAAAAAGGGGACTCTTAAGAATCCTGCCTGAAGTGACAGAATGCTGCTGCTTTCATTTCATTGGCTAGATCAAGTCACATGTCTATGTCTAACTTTAAAGGGGCAGGAAGTACAGTCTTGCCATGGACTTAGAAATACTGCTGAATACTCTAATGATTACAACAGTTCTCACAGTTTTTATCTCAGGCCCTGGCATTTCTGTTCAGATTGCTGTTTCAAACTGCCTACTATTTACTGGACATCTTTTCTTGGATTTGATAGACAATTCCAACTTAATATGTCCAAATCAAAATTCTTAATTTCTCTCTCACCCTCTCCTCATGTTGTCAAATTTGTCACTGTTTGACTCTGTCTTCCTACTATGTAACAACTCCATTCTACCTGCTACTCAGGCCAAGCCTTGGAGTCATCTTTGACTACTTTCTGTTTCACAAACCCCACACTTTCTCTGTCTGCCAGTCCCGTTGGCCCTTTAATTAAAATATACACAGAATATGATCACTTCTTATCCCTTTATTATGACCATCCGAGTGCAACCTGCTATCATCTCTTGTGTGGATGATTGTGACAGTCTATTAACTGGTTTCTGTGTTTCTGTTTGCCACTCTGCAGTCTGTTCTTCACACAGAAGGTAGGGTCACCCTCCTGAAACACCGCCATTGATTCTCCTGGGCTCAGAACCTGTCAGTAGCTCCCTGTTGCACCTGTGGTAAAATCCAAAGTCATCACGGTCTGTATAGTCCTGCATGTTCTGGGTGCTCCCTTCACGTCCCTGAGCTCACTTCATACCGCTTCCCTCTTACGTTCTCCATTCTGGCTGTGCCTTCTTCCTTGCTCTTCTTTGAATACACTAAGCACACTTCTGCCTCAGGGCCTTTGCATGCCAATCCAGCTTCCTTCTTTCTTCTTTGTCATTATTTTTCACCTACAGGAAATGTATATTTAGTTTTGTTTATTTTGGTCTCTCCCGTTCCTAGAATGTAAGGTCCATGAGTACCCAAACTGTGTTTTTCTACTTCTATGTTCCCATTACCTAAAATAATGCCTAGTACATATGAAACACAATAAATATTTGTCAGATGAATAATGAAGAAAACCACGAATTTAAGTAACTAACTGTTATTGAGTGCTTACTCCTTGTCTTGTTCTCTGCTTTACATTATTGTACTTTATGATGCACCATCCCCTCTTACAGAGGAGGAATAGAGACTTAGAGACGGTGTATAACTTGCTTAAGGTCATTCTGTTGGCAACTGGTGGTGCCCAGTCTCAGTCTCAGGTCTGTCTGCCTCCAACTTCACATTGCCATCATACATTAATGACCTTGTCCGGCCATGATTTTGGCAAACTCTCTCATGAGCAATCTATTAATGCACTCTTAAATTAGAACCTTAAATTAAGGAAAGATTAATAATTAAAAGTTACCATAAAGAAGAACTAGACAGACATAGAAGAATATGAGCTTTAAATGGAATAAAAAATAGATTTGGGAATTCTGTTTATTTTCAGTGTTCCATATTGAGTCTAAAACCATCCAGGTAATATTTTTATACTTAAACCATGACCTGATATAAAGGCTAAGGCTCCCAAATAACTCCATGTCCTTGATCAGTCTTAAAGGCAAGCAGACAAGCAAACTTCTGGTCATCCTTCCTCCCTCCCTCCCCCCCTCCCCCCTCCCCCCTTCCTTCCTTCCTTCCTTCCTTCCTTCCTTCCTTCCTTCCTTCCTTCCTTCCTTCCTTCCTTCCTTCCTTCCTTCCTTCCCTCCTTCCTTCCTTCCCTCCTTCTTTTTTTCTTTCTTATTGAGGTATAGTTGACGAATCGATCGAGTATGTTTCTGACCAGACTTTGACCCTAACAAATTAGGCTGGCTGAAAGGAGAGTCGTATGTTGAATGTGTCTTCTAAAATTGCTTCTGATCTAAGCTATCTGGTGACGTAACTGGAAAGTTCAGGGAGTGCTGCCTCACTCCGAGCATATTCTATTTCCCTGGAACGAGGGCATCGTTGGCTCTGTCTTCTACAAACAACAACATGCCTTATTAATAGGGTTTTTTTCTCCATGGGGCCATGGATTATTGATGGATCTCACTGTTAGGCAAGCCCCTGTCACCTTGGACAAATAGGACAGAGCTCTTCAGCCTCCCTTCAGCAGGCACAGATGTCCCCTCACGTCAGCCCACACGCGCATACTCGCCCAAGGCAATGTGAGGGTGGTTGTCAATCAAGCTACATCTCAAAGGAAGATCACCTTTTCCTGGCTGAGTAAACAAAGAAAGGAGAGGGGAAGGGTACTGGCAATTGTCACTGCCCTAGATAGACATCATTACTGGATGTCTCTCAAGCTGACAAGAAAGCTCTCTCTGGACCCAGAATCTGAATTGTAACCTATTTGTACCAAAGTACCTTCTCTTCAAGCTCTTTCTCAGGTCCTTCTTCTTTTAGTTTAGGCATTTTATTACTCAAAAAAATGCACTGAAATGTGCAAAATGTTAGGAGATAAAGTAGGTTACCAAAGGAATGCTTGTTTAATTATTTTCCTCCCTTTTTGTCACACATGCTTCAAAAAACTTTTTACTGAATTTATTGGGGTGACATTGGTTGAGAAAAGTATACAGGTTTCAGGCACACAATTCTATAACACATCATCTGTATATTGCATCATGCATTCATTCCTCCCCATGTCAAATCTCCTTCCATCATCATATATTCCCCCTTAACCTCCTTTACTTTTTTCAACCCCTCCCCCCACCAACCCGCCTTCCCTTTGGTAATCACCATACTGTTGTCTGTGTCTGGTTTTATTTATTTACTTATTATTTCTTAATCCCTTCATCTTTTTCACGCAGCCTCCCAAGTCCACTCTCTTCTGATAGCTGCAACTCAGTTCTCTGTATCTGAGTATGTTTCTATTTTGCTTGTTAGTTTTTTTGGAGCATTAGATTCCACATATAAGTGAAATCATATGATATTTGTCTTTCTCTGACTGGCTAATTTCACTTAGCATAATGTTCTCTGGGTCCATCCATACTGTCACAAAGGGTAAAATTTAATTCTTTTTTCACTTAGCGTTAACACTATCCAGGTCCATCTATCCTGTCGCAAAAGGTGAGATTTCCTTCTTTTTTACCGCCGAGTAGTATTGCATTGTGTAATGTACCACAGCATTTTTATCCACTCATCTACTTATAGGCACTTGAGCTACTTCCAAATCTTGGATATTGTAAATAATGTTGCAATAAATATAGGAGTACATACATTCTTTCAAATTAGTGTTTTGGGTTTCTTCAAATATATTCCCAGAAGTGGAATCACTGAGTCATAGGGCAATTCCATTTTTAATTTTTTAAAGAAACTACATACTGTTTTCCACAATGGCTGCACCGGTCTGCATTTCCACCAACAGTGCATGAAGTTCCCTTTCCTCTATAACCTTGCCAGCACTTGCTGTTTGTTGATTTATTGATCATTGCCATTCTGACTAATGTGAGGTGATATCTCATTGTGGTTTTAATTTGCATCTCTCTGATGATTAGCAGCATTGAGCATCTTTTCATGTGTCTCTGTGCCATCTGTATGTCCTCTTTGGAGAAGTGTCTGTTCATGTCCTTTGCCCATTTTAAAACTGAATTGTTTGTTTTCTTGGTGATGAGTTGTATAAGTCTTTATAAGTTTTCGATATTAACCCCTTGTCAGATGTGTCACCGAATATATTCTCCCATTCAGTGGGTTCTTTTCATTTTGTTTGGTCTTCTTTGCTGTGCAAAAGCTTTTTGGTTTGATGTAGTCCCATTTTTTCTTTTTTTTCTTTTTTTCCCTTGCCTGAGGTGATATATCAGAAAAAAATATTGCTATGAGAAATGCCCAAGATTTTGCCACCTATGCTTTCTTCTAAGATTTTTATGGTTTTGAAATTTGCACTTAAGCCTGTAATCTATTTTAAGTTATTCTTGTGTGCAGTGTAAGATGGTGGTTTAGTGTCATTTTTTTTTTTGCATGCATCTGTCCAATTTTCTCAATACCATTTACTGAATAGATTGTCTTTACCTTGTTGTGTGTTCTTGCCTCCTTTGTCAAATATTAATTGATCATATTGGCATAGGTTTATTTCTGGGCTCTCTATTCTGTTCCATTGATCTATATGCCCTTTTTTATGCCAGTATCGTGCTGTTTTGATTACTTTGGACTTATAGTATAGATTGCCCTTAGGTAACATGATACCTCTAACTTTATTCGTCTCTCCATACATGCGTTAAGAGATAATCTGTTAGAAGCATAGTAGGAGGAACTTGGGCTAAAATTACAGTTCTATTGTAGCTGGAAGAAAGGAATTCCTGAGGTTGCCTAGCCACAATGTTTACAGGTGAGGAAACTAAAGACAAAGAAGTAAAGGCGCTACCCAAGCCCGTGATGGTGACCGCTGACGAGGCGTGGATTAAATTTACAACCTCTGGCCCTCCGGCCCAGCTTCCTCCTAATCGTATAGCCTGCCAGCTTCTGCGGGATGTGGGCTGCTGCCCTTCGGTGTCGGGATTCACTCTGTGCTCCTTTGACCTGACCATTTTTCCCGTGGTATATATGCCAACCCCAGGAATTTGGGCCCACCTCCTAACAACTGGCAAGTTTGTTATCAGGTTTAGAAAAGTATCAGTGTCCTAAAAAGTTGGGTGACGCATTATGTCTACTAACTATTTCAGATATCTTACTGACCTCTGAATTTCTATTTTATTATTAAAACTCATCAGTAATATGTCAGAAGTAACCTTTTACACAGATATATCCCGGTACTCTGCCAGTGATGACACATCAATTCCTACATTTCAAAAATGAGCAAATACAGCCACAGAGAGAAGCAGATAACTTAATTTTTTACAAATTAGATATTGGGATTAAAAAAAAGCGTTAAAGGTAAATAAATGTATATTAAAAGTTTTTGTTAATGTGGCAGTTTAAAAGATGGCACCGAATACTTTGTATTCTTCCCATCAAGAGTTGGAGGTCTAAGTCCCCTGTCATTGAGTCTGACTTTAGTGACTCAAGTGGAATCAATAGAATGTGGCAGAACTGATGCTTCATAACTTCTCAGGCTGGGCCAGGAGAGGTCGTGCAGGTCCCATCTCATTGGCGGGAGTCCTGACGTGTTGCGTAAGAAGTCAGACAACCCTGGGGCTGCCATTCTGGAAACGCCAACTTGGAAGTGATCCTCCAAGTCCTGGGGGTTTTGTCCACCAGGCATGCCAGTCACCTCAGCCATTGGAATCACACCTGCCAATTGTAGAGCAGATACTGTGGAGAAGGGCTGTCCCCATTGTGCCCTTCTGAATTTCTGTCCCACAATCAGAAAGCATAAACAAATTGTTATTTTTGATTTTACATCGCTGTTTTGGGGTGGTCCGTTAGTCCTCAATAGACAGGGGAATAGTTGACTAGTTCAAGGCTTCTCTTTGCTCAAATTTATCATTTTTCACTCCACAGTGTACATTATTTTCCTTTTGCCATCCTTAGAGAACACTCTGCCTCATTCCTGTTGCACTCGCATGTACCCGTAGTCTTTACGTATCTGTTATGCTTGGATTCATGTCTTTATTAACTGTCTAAAAAAATCTATAAGCATGTTCTAGGTATATCTAACTTGACATAGTCGAAATCATGAAAATGATTAAAATTATATGATTGTCATTGCAAATAATTCTCCTGAAATAATTATTAGATAAATGATCTATAAAAAATAGTAAAAATTTTAATTTTAAGAAACCAGCTTCTACTATTTTAATTACTCCTATTTTATTCTAATAGGGATTTTAAAAGTCATTTTTTCAAAGATCTGGTAAAAATTAATAATGTCAAGGGAACGTTAGTGGTCATGTACTGGCTGTTGCACAGAAACAAAAATCCCATAAACATATATTGAATTTAACATGCTTTTACATAGGAAATGTATAGTAATGCCCACTAATGATTTGATTTTAGTGTTGATAACATTGTAATAGAGCAGGCAAATAGAACACTAGTGTGATAGAAGAAAGATTAAGAACAACTCTAGAAATAAAAACGAATTCCAGCTTTAGTTTTTAAGTTGTGACTTGCGGAATCTACTCACTACATCCTTTCTCTGCCCTTTCACTTACTGTAATTGAGCTTCTATTCTTCTAACATAAACGATTTCTATCAGGATCCAGACTATTATCTAATTAGTAACAGCTAGACAGAGTTTGCCCTCTGTAACTTGGAGATGTGTGTGTGCATGTGTGTATCAGTCTGGCTGTTTTCTGGCAGACTACAAGCAATGCAGGTTTCTTTTTATTATCATTATATTTTACATTTCAGATTAAATCATTTTGATTTAATCGTTATTGTATTTTTTCCATTACCATTTAATCTCCTTATAACCCTTGTCCCAGCAATCACCACACTGTTGTCCATGTCCATGAGTCCTTTTTTCTTTTTGCTCAATCCCTCCACCCTCTAACCTCCCCCACTCAGCTGTCATCCTGCTCTCCATCTATGAGTCTGTCTCCATTTTCCTTGTCAGTTCAGTTTGTTCATTAGATTCCACATATAAGTGAAATCATAGGGTATTTGCCTTTCTCTGACTGGCTTATTTCATTGAGCATAATGTTCTCCAGGTCCATCCATACTGTCGCAAAGAGCAAAACTTTCTTCTTTTTTTATGGCCGAGTAGTATTCTATTGTGTAAATGTCCCATAGTTGTTTTATCCACTCATCTACTTATGGACACTTGGGCTGCTTCCGTATCTTAGTGATTGTAAACTATGCTGCAATGAACATAGGGGTGTTTATGTTCTTCAGGATACATTCAGATGAAGCACCTGATTGTGATTTAGAAGGCGGTCCAAATGAGGAAATCCAGCTTGGATAGACATGGCCTGTTGATTTTCTCACTATCTTAAGAGCCTGAAGTTAATTAAATATATAAAAAGTTCCCATTTACTTCAAAGCATAGAAGGTGTGTATTTCTATACAATTAAGAGATTTACCTTCAATATTGGTTCATATCATTTTTGGAATAATAATCTTAATAGCATAATAGGAACACAAAGATATTTTAAGAAATTTGTTCTAATTTCCTGGGTTAATGTAGAAGAGAGCAATGTTGGCGAATGCCAAAGAGAAGTAGAATAATACTCAAGACATCTGTACTTCTTGAGCATTTTCTTGAGTGGGAATAGAGTGAGGATTGCCAAGCCAGAAACTCCTAACTGCGCTCAGCACTGTGGATTTTTGAAAGTTGTTCTTTTCTGCTTTGCAGACGTCCTCGAGCATTTATTACATAGTTTTTAAAAAATCTACCCCCACTACCCTGGCTAGATGGCTCAGTTGATTGGAGTATCTTCCCATAAACAGAAAGGTCATGAGTTCGATTCCCTTCAGGACACATGACTAGGTCATGGGTTTGGTCCCTGCTTAGGGTGCTTATGGGAGGCAATCGATTGATATTTTTCTATCATTGATGTTTCTCTCCCTCTCTCTCCTGACCTTCCCTTCTCTCTAAAATCAATAAGTATATCCTTGGGTGATGATAAAAAAAATGCTCCCCAAACTAAGATGATGCTATTTCTTTTATCACTCAGAATCAGTCATATTAAGAAAATCGGGTAACTCCACATTACCACTGAAAGAATTACCCTGAGGAGTGACAGTCACATTGATTATAGAAGCTTAGAGTCAACTGGAGGTATTGGTAGTAGGTAAGTGAAGACAAATATAATAGTTTCCAATATGAAATTAAGTTTCTTCCCAGCTTGTAGCATTTACATTTCTGTACATAGTGGGATGCCAGTTAACATGTTATCCAACTGAGAGGGTGTTACATAAACTCAGTCAGGCTGCAGCCACAGAGAATCTGCACTTCTAAGGGGAGAAATCTCTTATTTTGGACAATTAAACACCCTGTAGTTCTCTCTCGCATTTCATTGTGCAAACCTCTGGGGTGTCTCATCCTTTCAGAAATACACAGCTTGATTCATGGAGAGCAGGTTGTACAAAAGCTGAGATGAAATTTTTTCTTGATAGATTTCAAGGCTAATTTTGTCACTGCGTTGTTATAATGGTTCTGTTCCTTCCCCACATCAGCATGCTGAAATACCTCATACCGAGAAAGCTGAGAGACAATCACTGGGCCAAAAGTGGCAGCTGGGAAAGATTAAAAAATATATACAGATAAAGGAATCAAGGGTTGAGAGGTAAGAAAGACAGCTGGTAGATTTAAGGGACATGGCCTCTAAGCAGCTGAAAGGGACAGCAGTCCAGGGAAAGACTGAGAGATAAGAGGCTTTGTGCACGCTGAAGAAATATGCCAAAGATGATAAGACATGCAGCTGTTAGAGAAGCATGAATTATCAAGATTCTTGGTATGCCTGGGACATAAAGACATTCAACATGTGTGCTTAAGGGACAGGCACAGTGACTTCTTTTAACAGTCAGTTTCGCTCCTCTTAACTTTCTCCAAGTGAGGACATTACATACTTCTCACTCAGCCAGTCCCAAGATGTGATGGCTTCTGTTTCTGGCATTACTCCTCCTTCAAGTTCTCCATTCCTCCTCAATCACCTCTCAATTTTCCTTGAGACAGTTAAGCTATGAATGGTAAATGACTTGAACCATATACCTTTAATAACTATATTCTACATTTAAATTCAATGTCATTATTGTTAAAATTGACAGTGTTCATTAAAACCTTAAAATTATTTGACATCTTTTGACACAAACTGAGACACACTCTTATTTAATTTAATGGTAGTTTATTATAACAAACTGCACTATCAGTATAATATTTTTCCCATAAAGGCACAAGTAGCTGGAGGTCAAGATGATTAAATAATCATTATACTTTTTAGTACTATGACTAAACAAATATTGACCAAAGAAATCAGATTCAGAAGAAGAGCATGGGGACATTTATACTATGAGATTTTTATTAAGATTTTTATATCATGTATATATAACTTGCCCCAGGGTCCTTAGATTTGTGTCTGACCCTAGAGCCTATAGAACCAAAGGCATGCTTAGTAAGCTTCCCTTAAAGTTTCTGAGACAATTCCTACTGACACAGAAAGATATTGCTAAAATGACCCAGTGGCAGTCAGTCTTTGGGGTCAGCCAGACCTGGGTTTCATCTCACAGTTCTACCACCTTAAGTTGTGACTTTAGACAAATTTACCAACCTCTCTGTCAAATGAAGATAATGCCAAGCCTAGTGTGAGGCTGTGAGGATTTAAGGTAATGTGTGCATCTGGCATAAATGTATACCCAATAAATGGTAACCAAAGATCTAGATTTTTAAAGTAAAGAGAAGCGTGTTCAATTTAATGTTGATCATTACCAATATTCCTTTTCTAACATAGATCTATGACACAAAATGATTCCTTAATAGCGAAATCAAGGACTGCAGGAAAGCACCCAACAAAGGATCTGTGCAGTGGGCTTTCATACTGAAATTCTCTGAGCTCTCGTGGACCGCAGACACTCATTCTGACTTCACATTTGTCCCGTTATGCTCTCTTAAGGTAATATCTTTCCATCAGGTATTGTTTAATTCCAAGCACCTTGCCGAACATGGTCAATGACAGAGCACATGGAATGTTTTGAAAATATTATTAAGGAAGTAGGCATAGCGTGGGAAATTGGCATTAGAAAAAAAATGTTAACATGGTACCCCAGAGATAAGCATGTATCAAAAGTACAATTAGATGTCATTCTGACGGACAAAACAGTGGATTCGCCTGTAATTGGGAATGAATGAAATTTGTTTAGGGCAACACTGGAGGCTTCTTCAACCCTTCTGGGATCTTCTATCACCATTCTTTGTAATAATTCACACTTACATGCAGGAATTTTTCCTCCACTAATTCAGTGGTCGCTTGCTCAGATGTAACAGGAAATTGAGGACAGGGCACCAGTGACCCTAAGACCCCCCAGGGAAGCTCATAGGGTTCACTAGAAAGAAGAGGGTCGGGGTGAGGTGGTGTGCACGCGGGATTTGGTTTCAGACCGTGTTGAAATCCTGGTTCTTCTCCATGCCGACCCCGTGACTTTGGGTAGGCTGCTTGCTACTTTTGCACTCTTGTTTATTTCTGAAAAATGGGGGCACTACGACCTACCGTATGTTGTTGTGAGGATTAGAAACAAGTACTTGGTATGTGGTATGTGGTGACTGGTATAGTCTCTTCCCTCGCACCACTTTACAGACTTTCCATTATTTTTCCAAAGGCCCATCCACAGGAGTCAACCAGTGTCAAGAAAGGAGCAGCACAGATCTGAGTTTTCAGCCACAAATGATATTTAAATATGGTGCAGGAAAGTATACAGGGTAGCAACTTAAATACATTGTCTACAATCTGTCCCTTCTCTCTTCTGACTCACTTGTCTGATTAAAATGGGAAGTGACAGTAGATAAGATAGAAAAAATGTCGATGTCCCTGTCCCTGGAGGCCCAGGTTCTGCGATGAAGCTCCATCTAAGCCTAACGAAGGCACCTCAATGGTCTGTTTCTAAATGTTTTCAGTTGCAAAGTTTGTACTCCATTTTCTAAGATGTCTGGCCCTTTGCAAGTTCCAAACCTCAGCTGTTGTCCTAAATGTTTTTTATTTACTGGTAATAGAAAGCAGAAGAAAAATCTAATTACCGTCCTTTAAATGATTCCCCCACAGTCTATCCCCAGACGAAGTTGCCTGCCACTCAGCAAGCCACCTCTGTCTTCGCTCTGTGAACCCCTTCATGGCAAGCCCTTGCCTCATGTGATCTAGCCCATGTGACTCCTACTCCATCATCTCATCCTCTTTCACTTACTTTTAGGAGATGATTTTGACCTTAGTGCCTCTTTTCTTGATTATTTTCTTCTCCATCCTTTCACATCCCTCTTCTCAAATTTCAAAGTGTATAATGTGAACATAGAATGGAAATGTGTACCCCGAGACTTTCCAAAGTCACTCTCTGTATCTCTTTCATCTCACCCGAGGTACCTGCAGTACATGTGGCAGGTCTGGCCAGGGGGTCAGAGTATTCAGAAAGCAAACAAGTTCGTAAGTGGTTGAGGCTGTTGGATGTACATAGTTTAAACATAGAGCTGAAACACAACTTTCTACTTGGCAAAACTATGTTTTAGTATTCAAAAATCATTTTGTAAGGCAGTTTCAGATATTTGCCCTTTTATGAGCACATTATCTGAACTATTAAATGAGACAAAATAAGGACTGGCACGCAATCCCTGTTATTAGGTAATCAGAGTTTCCTCTAACAGTGGCAAAATGGAAAACAATGCACACCCCCCAACTCACTTAAAATATATGACTGGCTTAGTGGTAGCATCTTAAATTTTTAAAAAACAATGGCATTCATCTTCCAGGAGACAACTGACCAGAGAGAAAGGGACTTTATAGACGATTTCTCTGAAGAAGTTGGTACAGAATAACCAAATACTGTGTCATAAAACAGAAGTAACTTATGACATCAAAGCTATCAATGTACACCATTTTTCTTATCTAAAATTTCTAAAGTGCCTATACATGTATCGTCCAATTTCTTTCTCATTTTGACTTACGAAGGGGATTTCAAAGCCTGGAATTTAAATGACTTAGCTATAAATCATTATTGAACTTCTAAAATTCAGCTGAGAACAAATGCCCAAAATGAACAAGTGCTTAAGCAAAACAAGCTAGAATTTCCTTGGAAACGGTCTGGAATCTCAAAAGAAAGAGAGGACAAAGGCAAGCATGAAAATGCATTTATTTATTTTTTGGTTCTTTTTCACCTCTGCCCCTCCAAACCTCAGGCTGGCCTCCTAATGAATGCTTTCAAGTCTCAGAGGGAATTAAGCAGAACAATATTTGACAGGAGTGAGGAAGGAACTAAATATAGTTCCCCTGTGAGAGAAATACATTCCATAATCTTCCTCTCCCTATCTGAGCAATCTCTCCATCTTCCAATGTTGTTTTTTGTGCTGCCCTTATTGTACAAGTTTAGCTATTACTTTATGAGATAAAATTCTGTCCTTTTTTGGAAGTCACTCTTTACAAGATAATTGGGATCAATTTCCTAATTAATATTGTATATATTTCCTATGATTTCCATTTGCCTAATACTTTAAAATTTCTAAAATGCTCCCATAAATTTAGAATTTCTAAAATGCTCTCATAAAATTAATTCATTTAATTGCTACAATCTAAGAGATAAAGAGTAATTATGGTGGGTACTATCAACTCACATTTTACCAGGGCAAATGGGTTCAAGATCACCATGCTTGTAAGCGAAGAACTGAGCCAGTTCTTTGGATCCCAGACCCATTACTTTTTAAATTACAAGTACAATTAGCCTGCCTGGCCATTGTAAACATTATGTCATGGCTCCTCTCCTCTCTGCTAGCTATTAAGAACTTTTAGTTATCTACTTTTACAAATATATGCTTTAGCATCATAAAATAAAAAAGTTCCCCTCTCTGTAACTGCTAATATTGATATTATATAGATCAGGAAATACTCAAAAAAAAAGAAAAAAAAAGTATAACCTTCTGGCTTTCCTGAGTATGGCTGTTTTTGACAAGCTTTTCCTAGAATTGTGTGGCCTATTTTTAATTGATAAATCAAATAATGTCTCATTTTAAAGTTCAGCAATCAATGTATGGCTAGTTGAGAACAAAAGTGACCTTGCATAAATCTGAAAAGTTAAATGTAGAGAAGCTAAATGTAGAACTTTGAAATAAAATAATCATTGATGCACTGAATGGCTTAGAAATATTTTACTGATCATTTTAAGTATGACTAATTAACATACACACCTTAAGACAATATGACATTCATTCGATGTTCTCGTATGCACCTTATTAGGGTGCTGCCATGTCGTTTTGGAAAAAAATTTAAAAATGATGACATCTTATAGATGACTTCCTTTTTTGTTAGCTTTCACTATTGGGCATTATAACAACCACTACCAGTGATCATTTATCAAAGACTTACTATATATTTGGCTCTGTTCCAAGTAGTTGATATACTCTATTTAATATTCAAATAACCATGTGAGATAGGTGTTACTGTCCCAGTATTATAGATGAGAAATCAATAAAAACCACATCCAAAAAGTGGATCATGAAAAGCAACTTTGTTAGAAAGTGGTACAGCCGTTTCCCTGACCCCAGCACCACTGTGCTACTCCAGCTTCAGAGGCACTAGCCCCCCTCTGTAGCCCACTGCTTTCAATTTGCAGTGACATGAATAGTCTTCTAGGGTTCACTGTTGGGGAGGGCCCTTATCATTTGCTACATAGATGGTATATACCAAATTAATGAAATTTACTTAGAAGGTACAAAAACGGGATGTCCAGGAAGTTTTCTGTTCACTGAAATTGTTACATGTAAATCATGGCCATTAATTCGAATTAAAAAGGGAAATCACTCTACATTTATGACAAAATTAGAAACAATCAATGCAACAGGATTTTTTTAAAAATTATATTTAATACAAGTGAATAGATTAGAAGATCTGAAATGTTATAAAGCAATATACATAATGAATAAATAATCTGCACAGGAGAGTCATGTCTACATTACATAACACTGTCTAGTATGGGAATACTTAAAGTAAATCCAGTGATAATGGAGAAAGTCCATAAAAATGCTAACCTGTCTTCCCTTGTATGAAATTGTTCAAGTATAAAAATCCAATACAGTGTAAAATAGTATTCAATTTAGTTTAAGAATAAAAATTACAAGTATTGCAGTTTCAGAAGAAAAATTGAAAGCAGCATTTAAAAACTACATAAGAATAGTGTTAAACTGATGAAGTACCAATAAATGAGATCTACATGAGCAAAAATTAGACAAGGAAGCATGAAACTAGCACTATATCCTGTTTTTAAAAACCTAAAAACTAAAATAAGCTAAAATGTGTTAATGTAAGAGTACTCTCTTATACAGTGCACATATGAATTTAAATAAATCCAACTCAACATCTTTAGCTGAACAGGTTAATATTTAATATGCTACATCTAGACCTACTAAATAATTTATGCCATGAGATGAATACATAATTTTACAGTGTCACATCTAAAGTTCCTTTCTTTAGAGTGCAGCATAGTAAAACTTAAAAATAAATATCTTAAATAGCATTACTATTAAGGCACAGTATAAACCACATTATCATTATCTCTGAAGAACTGTAATCTCAGTAACTTTGTTGTCTCATGTACTGTATTCACTAATAAATAGTTTTAAATAGGACTCTGAAATAGATACTAAAAAGTGTAAAATTATTCAAAAAGGGAAAAAAAATAAATGTCCTTAAGACAATTCTTAAGGGTTTAGAGTCTGCAAACTTTGCCTGCCTTTAATCGTAAGCCACGAGTCAACACAATAAATAAAAAGAGAAGGCTGTTGTAGTAAAAGCCTGATCCTATTTCAGAATCAGAATTGCTGACACCAGCAGATACAAGTTTCCCAAAATTGAAACAGGATGGGGAGAGGGATTAGAATGTGACAAGCTCATCAAACAAGCACAAGTGATGTGTTCTTTCCAGAACTGTGTGTTACTGATTGTCTGTACAGCTGTTGCACCCATTAATTCCACATCACTTGTCCCACAGTCCGGCTCATCCACAGGATAGATGAGGAGATAGCTTTGGTGCCTGTCCGCCATTTTACCCACTGCCACGTTCCCAGATTGATTGTTCGATGCCCATTTTTGAGAGAGTAAGAACATCACCTTCTTACCCGAAAAAGTTCTATAGGCCATAGCAACTTCAAAATGACAATCAGTGCTTTCACCATTTTGTTTTTAATCTGCTTTTACATGTAATTCAAGCTACATATTGCTCACTCTGTATTCCCTGGTTCAACTAGATTCAAATAGCATTTTCTAACTTGTAAAGGCAGTTTGCTTCCCTGATACTATAAAAAGAGCAAAAATAAAAATCCCATTATAAAAGTGAAGTTCCATTGTTACTCCTGCCATCCTTTCCTAGCGGCCTTCCATTTACTCAGGCTCTTTGGGATTGGTTTCCGAAACTGCGCCCACTTCCCTCTCGCTCACCTCCTTCTCATCTAGAACACTACTGGAGTATAAAAATAATAATTCTGCTTCACAACAGCATAGCGTTTTTTGTTTTTTGTTTTTTAAAGCTGTTACGTCAATGTTAACTCTCTTATTAGCTTCTAAAAATCGGGAAATCGGGAGGGAAAGGGAAAACAATTTAACGTTGATCGGATGGCGGGTCTACTGCATTCGGTCTGTTTGCAGCTGCTGCGGCTGATACTGGCCGAAGGCGGCGGCGGCGGCCGCGGCGGCGGCGGCGGCGGCAGCTGTCCCAGGTGCGGCGGCGAGGGGCTGCTGCACCGCGTAGCCGTAGCCGCCGGCGGTGACGTAGCCCGCCGCCGCTGGCGAGGCTGCGTAGGGGTACTGGTCGTAGGCGGCCGCGGCGGCGGCGGCGGCCGCGGCAGCGGAGTACTGCGCGTACGCGGCTCCAGTGTAATCAATGTAAGGTGCGGTGGAGGCCGCCGCTGCGGTTGGCTGCACGTGCGGAATGACCACTCCAGGCTGCACGAAGGCCTGCGGGTAGACATAGTGGGCAGGTATCCTGTTGAGAAATGGAAAACAAAGTCAGGCAGCAGTTGCCTCCTAGCTGTACCACTGCTTGCTCAGAGATACGACAAACTCAAATTTAGTGGTTATTATGAGCATAGGGTTGCCACAATATCTGCTTTCCAGGGGTCCGTGAAAGGACTCTGGCGGTAGCCAAAGTGAGGGAATGCCCCCGAAGGAATTCAACAACAAAACTATGACACCCTCCCTGCCAGAATTTTTGTGAATGATCATTTCAAACCAGTAATTACCATTTAGCAAAACTTTGGAAAATAAATCAAGGTTCACGAGGGCTATGAACATGAGGTATTTAATAAATGCTTAATTGATTAAGACTTTAGGAACTTGTGATGAGTTCGTAAAACAAAACTGTTTAGCAAAGAGAAAAATTCTTAGCTGTGAACAGTGCACTCAAAAGGTAATCCATGATCATTCAGTTCCAAGGGGTGATAGCTGGTTTGTCAAAACTAAAATTTCAACAAAATCCCTATGTTTATTATCATGGCAACCCTACTTGAAATTGCTATGCAGACTCAGCACACATTAATCCCTCTGCAACCTCAGTCACCCTTATTAAAAAATAATAATAAAAAAGAAGCAGGCGACAAAATAAAAAAGGAGTTTAAAAGTTCACAAGTGTGGTAAACACAGCAGAATCACACTCCTCAAACGAACTGTAGTGCAGCTCACTCTATCACAAGAGGCTGTTGTGGGAAGCTACAGAAATGCTATTAACACTCATGGCAGTGACTCCCAAAGAGAGGTGCAGCACGCTTTTGGCCTTTCTTTCTTTATTTTTCTCCATAAAATTCATAAGGACACAAGGGTCAATCAAACCTGTTTGACTATCAGGCAACTGAAGGTCAGCCAGCTTGTTTATCTCTATGCAAGACAGACAGAAGGGGTCGTGGGGAAATGATGAGGTTGAGGGAAAAGGTAGGGAGAGGGAAAAACAACTAAATATTTCTAAAATTAATAAAACTTAAAAGGTTTACATAATAGAATAAGGAAACAATTCTTTTTATGCAACTACTAACTCTTGTTTTATCCTCCAAATCAACAGAAATAGATGAGCATATCTGCTTTAAATCTGCCTACAAGTAATATTTTTATATGAATCAAGTCTATTGTTATAATATTATGCTGCAAAAGTTCAAGAAAGTGAAACACAAGCAAGTACCTTTTAAAATTACACATTCAGAGATCACATACAAGACACACTCCAATGACTGTACTTAAACATTAATTTTGTTAAAAATTAAATCACAAGAGGTATTTTTAAAAAGCCATACATCTCAGTTCTCATTCTTGGGATTCATTACTTTCCACTTAAAATACTACCATGAACATCTGGTTTATTTCATCTTTCTTTAAAATCTCCAATAAAACCCCTTATATTTCTAAAAATATGATACTATTGTATAATGCCATCTGGATGTTGGCAAAGCCAACTTACAAGAAGTACAAACAACAACCTTCTAAGTTTAAAGAACTGAAAACGGAAAAATTCACATTTTGATATTCAAAAACAGATCTTGCTTTGCCTTTTCAGAGTTTTACTGAAAATACTCATTAACAAATATCCATGAACAAGATGAATTTATCACAGAGGGTAATGAACTTTGACCCCAATGATAAAAATACATCCAATTTTACTAGACTTGCAGATCTTTCCCAGTGCCAGGAGAAACCACGTCATCAAGGGTTTCTCAGGACACTCAGTGATGTTCTTAATTGCTTGTCAGAAACCAGACGCATGGTCACGCACACACTCAAAACTTCTCTGCAGGTCAGGTGACTGGTTCACTCACAGCGACAGGTGTGGCTTTATGAAACGCTGTCCCTGGAGGCCACTGTGTCCACAATGTGCGGACACGGCTAAGAGAGCCTACACTCATGCCAGTTTACATGTGGTGATGGACAGCAGGGGCTGCGGCCGGGCTATTTTTGATCCTGTCATGCGACAAGGGTTTCCAGCGGGTAAAATGTCTTTATAAGGCCAAAGTAAAACATCTATCAGCTGCAAAGGCCAGCCAGTATGAAGCTCACTGATATGGAAATATTAACCCCTGTACTCCCAAAGTTTTAGAGACAACACCATGGTTGTTGCTAGGTTCTTATCTTCAAATAAAGGTGTTAACTGAAAATAACTTGAGCCTACCACAAGGCTGGTTAAAACTGCGTGTTTGTGTGCACCTATGAAGAATGCATTAAAAGACGGGCAGGGTTGCTGACAGGACTCTTGTCTCTGTATATTTTACATTAATAGTTTTCATTGGATAAGGTCGACTTATGAGAGCATAAAATTCCTGGGAATGTCAGAATCCTACACGAAGTCTAGTAAGGATTAGGAAGACATCTGGAAGACAAAGAAGACCCTGGGGTCCTTTAAGGCTTAGAGAAAGGAGAACCTAGAAGACAATGGAGAGCCTAAAATATCTGAGTTCAGGAAGGAGAGCACAGAATTGGACTAAAACATAAGGTGGCACTACTGAAGGAATTCCTGTATTAGGAGTTCTTTTCATAGTCTAAGGAACCCATTAAGGCAGTTTGAGACTCTCCCTCCTGCTAATATCTTCAATGTCCTTTCCCTCAGTTAATCGTAGAATGTACACACCTAGCCGTTACAAAAACACAAGAACACAGCAGATACTCTGGGAAAAAGAAAATTTACTATGTTTTCCTTTTCTTCCTTTCTCTTTAGGTCCCTCTGTCATCTCTCTGTGACTTTTGACATCCTAACTAGTTTCCTCTTCCAATCTATCACAAAACTACCAAGTCTTCATCTCATTTCCTTGCTCAAGTAATCTATGGCCCCTAACATCAGTCCAAACTAAGTACGAATTTCTTAAACTTTGCTGTGCTAGATCAGTAATGATTCTGGCTCCAAAATACTTGCTGTAGTATTACTTTCCATCTTTCCTTGAACCCATGTGAGCTGGGCTCCTCAGTGTTTCTGGGTCATCCTACACATGCCTATGTGCTCACCTTCGCTCGTGCCATCCTTTTGCTAGTGATGCCAATCCTCATTCCATTTCTACCAGGCGAGATCCAAATCCGACCCACCCTAGCTCCCCCACTCACTCCATGTAGGGCCTTTAGGAACTTGTTTCGCCCCTTTAGTCTCATCTATTTACCGTGTGTGAAATAAACCTAACATCTCTAACTCTGAACTGTTATACGTTAAATAAAATTATGCAAAGAGCCTACAATGACAAATATAGGTAAGTACTCAATACAAGAGTTCCTTATCATTCACTGTACTTTAAAATCTAGGTCAACTTCTACCTCCTTTATGGATCCAACCAAACTGATGTCTCTCCCCCTTATCTGAAGATGCAGGAACAGCCATTCTGGGTGCTTTTCAGTTTTCTTACTGAATCACAAAAGAGAATGGAGTTGTGTCTTATTAGCTACAGCCTGAAACAGAGGCAAGAACGTGGCTCTTAAGGTAGAGCAAACCATGATTATGAGCCTAGAGCCAGACTATCACTCAGTCGCCCTGTGGTAAGTTAATTCACCTCTCTACATCTCAGTTTTATCACCTAATGAAAAGGACGTTAACGGTGTCTTCATCAAATAATTACTGTGAGAATTAAATTATATAATTTATTTAAATCTCTTATCAGTACCAGGCATGTAGCAGGTGTTCAGCTAATGTTAGTTATTGTCCCTCCTGCCCTTTTTAGCAGACAGCATACTACCTAGTACAGTGTTAGCACGACTAGCCTAAAACTTACCACTTAAAGGTATACTGGTTAAATGTTTATGTGTATTTCAACCTGCCCTCAACTAGCCCAGAAATTTCTACTCACAGGTCCACATTCTCTCTTCTCCAAGATTTTAATAATAAAATGTTTCTTTCAGACATAAAACACTTATGATATATTGTTCAGCACAATCACAAGTTTCTACACATCTACCCACTGTTACATCAGAAATTCCTCTAGGCCCCGGTTTTCTCTTTAAAGGCCCGAAGGAACTTGGGGGCCATTTAAGGACCCCATTTTAAAAACAAATAGTTCAGTTACTAAAATTCAAAACAAATCAAATCAAGTAAATTCTCAAGCTTCTTTCCAGGCCTAAAATAAGAACATGCAGCATGCAGACAGAATTTAGGGTGACCAGGTGCGATTCATTAGGCGCAGACTCTGGGCACCAGAGCAGTGTTGAGAGCCCCTTAAAAAAGAAAGAGAAGGCCTGCTTGGCTCATCTGGAATGCTATCTATTTTTAATAAGAATCTCGAGTTCAAACAATTTATGCAAACAGTAATAATCACCATCCTTTATAAAGACAGCTAATTTAAAAGAGATGAAAAACAAAAGGTTACTATCAAAACATGCTTGATTTAAAATTTCCATATGACATAATTTACTCTGGTTGTTCTTATTTTGCTCGTGCTGCTTTCTTTCTCAAAGACCTATAAGGACTCTGACAACCAGTCCCTATTTTTATGTCTAGCTCTTAAGACCCTCCATAAACATTCTTCACGCACTGAGTCTTTTCTCCTGCGTGCCTCTCTGTTTATGCGTACCACATCCTACACCCTCCACACATGTCCATTCTTCCTTTTACCTGCCTAGGATACAGCCATTGGCTCAAGTCTAGTTCAAGATCCCACAAAGCCTCCTTCAATTCCTCCAGCTCACCTATTTTCTTGCTATTGTGAATTCCTTTTGTACTGAAAACTATATCAAGTAATTTAGCAACCAAGGTTCTGATGGGTTTATTTTAGTTCTCAAACGAAAGGGCAGGGTCCTTATTTTGTATCACTCCTGACACAGAGAAAAATAAACACATGCTAATACCTGTTGATCAAGTCAGCTGTATAACTATTTCAAGATTAGTGTGAGATCATGACGAAGTTCACCATCACTTCCCAAGATGTAGGTTTTCCTTCCCAAACCCTCCTTCAACAAAGTCTAGACCAGTGAGAGGGGAGGGGCTTACACAAGTAGCTGGATGGATAAAACCACTAATTGTTGTCAGTACCCAGGATAGTGTGGATGGAGCACTGATAAAGAGCTATGGATATGGAGGCCCTTTTAATGATATCGGATAGAAGACTCTTCCATGCTTTAAAAAAAAAAGTAAGAGTTGGCAGTAAGAGTGAAGTATTGATATGTTAAAGGGAGGATTATAGGAAGGTATTCATGGAAGATATAACTTGACTCTTCCAAGTCAATATAGTATTACTTTTTTTGGCGGGGGTGGGGGTGGAGTCTATTTTTAAGACACATTAAGGTTGGTATCTATATGGATAGAATCCAACCCTCCAAGCTATATTCACATGGAGATGTTTAGGTGTTAAGCTAAAGAAGAAACTATTGCTGAGGATAAAACACTTCTTGGACTGTTAAAATATTTGAAAAGGAAGTTTAAATCTCTGGCATTAGAGTTAGAGCAATGTTGATCATGTAGAATTCAACCAAAACAGACTCTAAGTGTTCAGAGTAAATTTAGGTGTTAGAGGGTGTTCCACCTATATCATGTCTGAATGGAAAGAAAATAGGGGAGCTCAAATGAGGAAAACTGGTGATCACAGAACCCAGAGACAACACAAACATGAGCAGGCTGTTCACCTGAGTTAGGTCTGAAAGGTGAAAGTTAGTGCTACTCTACTCAACAACTTGGCTAGTGTTAACAAAATCTGATTGAACCTTTAAATTAGAAGGTCTAAGAGTGGATACACATTGCAAAAGAAAGAACCCCATTCCCAGAAAACTCCCCAATAAAACAGAAACTTAGGACATGCAAGCAATGTATCTGTATTCTTACAGAGGGAAGTCACACAATTTAGCACTCACTACAAAAGTATGGTTAAATGGAAGTCACAGGCTACAGCTTAAAAGCAAAGAAAAAAAAAAGAGGCCCTTTGCTTCCCATGGCAAAGTCAAAAGTCAACACTCCTCAACACCACCACCAAAACCAAAACACAAAGAGCCCCTTCCCCGAGGAAAAGAAAACACTTTCACTACAGCTCTTTTCAATTAAGTAAAAAGCACACAGTTTAGCTATCAACACCACTTCATTACTGTAATAAATAAAATAAAGCACACGGAGGTCTATTGACTATTGTGAAAAATAAAACAACAACACCAACATCCATGCATCGTTAATCACCATCTGAGCTTGTGTGTCTGAGTCTACTGGTTACAGTTTAATTCCAAACAGAACTATTCCACCTCTTATCATCGTATCCTTCTGATCAGTTAGCTTAACTGTATACGAGCCCTGTCAGGTTAGAAAGAGATAAATAAAATTGAGTCAAGTTGAACAGCAGTAATGGTGTTGGGACACAATTGTCTCGTACACAAGTCATACCTGGTATTTTTGTTTTGTTTTGTTAATCATAAGCTCAATATTTGTCTGGTTTGGAGGCTGCATACTTGGTCAGATAACTTGACTCATCTAAAAATATTTATATTATCAGCATTAAAAATACACAAACATATATGAATATGTATAACCAGGAACATTCTGTGACATGATGGTCTTGTCTGTACGTAAGAAGCAGGTTAACAAATGAAAGCCATATCGAAAGTTAGGAAGGCCCGGTTAATTGACTTACCCAAAAGGTCTTTGTATAAGGGCTGGATGAAGTTGTTGAACACCAAAGGCAAAACCTAACAACAAAACATATCACATTCTCTATTTGTGCATGATTAGACAGTTATATCTTCTAAATATAAAGAGTAATCACAACTTTGCTTAGAAAAGAGAATCATCCTTTTGATACTTTAGAAAAAATAGTATATATATTTTAAAAGTCAGTTTTATTAATGATAATTGTTGATCCAAATAAAAATCTTAATAGGCTAAACGTGGAAACTAAAAATTATCTGCAAAGTTTAGTTGACAGGCATATAATAAGACCTTAGAAAATCAGTCCAGGGAAAAATTCTCATGGAATAAAACCAAGAACAATAGGACTCGATAACAAAGTTACGTGTCACAAATATTCCTATGATTCTGAACCATGAACTATAAAAAGTCTTTGTAATTTGGAATATTCTGGAATGCTTTGAATAATGCTTTGGAAGACTATGGATTTTACAGATTACAGTGTAAAAATTAACAAAAACAAACTCTTCTTTCCTTCTTTTCTGACTAGTATATACACACATGTTCTTGGATATCTGCACACACATCCACTTTCTTGACAACCTAGTTTCCTAGTAAATTCATTTAGAAGAAAGTGTCAACCTCTTTCCGAAATTTCAGATGGAAAGACTTAAGAGTGAAGAGTACATTATTTAATCAAAGTTGCTTACCAAAGAAAAGATTACATTTGTTCAATAGTCAACTCTCAATATTTGTGCCAGTGCAAAGGGCAGTGTTGTAAATAATGCAAAAGGTCATGTCTTCACATAGACAAAACTGTGCTCCCTCTTGGACATCAACAGCTATGTAACTTTGGAGTAAACCATTTCTCATCTCTAAGGGTCACTTTCTTCATCTGTAACATGAGGGTCCTGGAGTATGTGAAATCACTCTATTTTCTTTAATTACTAATATCCTGTGACTTTATGTTAAACATTTATCACCCAGGCACTTCCAACTGCCCCCCTACGCTTTTCTGGGGTCAGTGTTCAAGCCTGAGTGCGTGTTTTGAGGTTAGGACAACTGGCGGTAAAAAGAGAGGCAACACTATGTTAGGAAGTGTAACCAGATGGAGTTGACAAATGTGTCCCATATAATCCACATCTGAGAGCTCTACAAAAGGCTAAAAATTCGAAAATGGAGAATGAACTGTGACTATGTCATAAGGAAAAGAGGTGAATCAAGTCCAAGTCTGGTTGTGTACAAACTGTCCAGACCTACAAGATCTATTTTTGTATACAGGTACATTTCAAGTCCTGACAGGAGTGTTTACAACTCTCATTTATTTATCTTTAATGCCTTGGTAGAATAACCAGCCTTGGTTTAACTTTACTAAATACATCTACAGGTTGTCATAGAACCAACGTATTCTAAATCAGGGATTCATTCTGTGCAGTAGTGGGTGTCTCTCGTGAGGAGGGGAGGTAACTAAGGAATCCGTGTTTCTCACCTGGTTGCATGATCCTTGGTTTTGCTCCCAAGTATGCCAGATTCACGTTGGCCTTCCTGCCGTCAATGATGGGGTTGGGATCCTTGCAGGCTCTTTCCGCAGCAGCCCGGTCAGCCATGGTGACCTTAGCAACATACACACACAGACATACATACAAAGCTCTAAATCAACCTTTGAAGAAAAACAGGATGGCTTTGGAAAAATTATTCATGATAAAACTAAGGGGGAGGGGGACTCAAACTTTTTTTCTTTTTTCTTTTTCTTCCTGGAACTTAACTCCTTGATCTCCCATCCAAAAGAAAAGGGAAAAAAGGAAACAGAAAGGAAGAAAGAAAAACATGTCCCCCACCCCCCGCACACATGCGGGCGCGCGCACACACACACACACACACACACACACACACACACGCACACACTCCAAAGTCTTAAAAATGCTAGCAGGGCCTAGCAAAAATTTGGAAGCCTGAATTGTCTTTGAACTCCTCTAGGTCCTCTTCTTCTGAGGGCCCCAGGTCTCTACCGGGCCTGCGAGGCGTTGTTTGCTTTTTAAAAAAGTCCAGCTTCACATCCGCCGGTGCTGCCAACCACCCGCAAACACTCCCCAACGACAATAGCTATTGTCCTACTCTGGGGCTCCCTGCTGTTGGGCGGCTGAATTTACACGCTTAAATCTCCAGGAAGCTTAATACGCTCCCTTTCAGGTCTGCAAAGAGCCATAGGATCTCTTTTTAAAGAACCATTTGCAGTTAAAAGCAAAGGGGAGGGGCAGGCTGGCATAAGGCAAGAGCCCCAACCTCCTGGGGTGTCCCTTCTAGGCCCCAGCCGACAAGCCAGAAGACACGCAATTTTACAAAGCAACAGCGCGCTTAACTACCAGCCTCCAAGCCAGAGTGCAATACTGTGGGGTTGCGCGCCCTCCCTCCCGCCCAACCCTCTGCACCCCCAAGTCCAGCAGCCTTCACAGCTCTCTCCTTCCACTCCAGCACTGCCAGTCCCCTCACACCGCAACACGCTCCGTCTCCTCGGAAGCCCTCGGGGCAGAGCCGGCCCTCCCTCCCCAGCTCCGCCGCGCGCAAGCTTTCATTTCAGCCCCAAGCGTAGGCGCAGCGCTGCTCACGCCGGAGGGGTTCCTCGCCGAGCCCCCAACTAAGATCTCCCGGGCTAAGCGTCACCCTGTCCCTCCCGCCCCCGCGGTCACCGGTTTCCCAGCAAGGCTCTAGGTCGACCCCCACCCTCTCAGCCGCGCAACTTACAAATCCGTAGCCCCGGGACTTGCCCGTCTGCCGGTCGGTGATGACGACCGCCTCCTCGATCTCTCCGAAAACCTCGAAGTACTTGCGCAGGCTGGCGTCGGTGGTGTGGTAGGGCAGACCCCCGACGAAGATCTTGGTGTACGTCGTGTCCTTCTGAGTGGTGTGCATCTTCGCGCCCGCCCCGCGGCTCGGGCTCCGGCTCCGGCTGCGCCTCCTCCTCCGGCTCCGCGTCTCCCGCACCCTTTCGCGGCCGCCGAGGGCCGAGAGCGAGTCCGGGGGTGAGGGCGGCGGCGCGGCGGGGGCGGGCGGCCGGGGGCGGCCGAGGGCGCCGGGCGCGCGGCTGCCGAAGTCGCCAGCAGCCCCGGAGACTGGACTTGCCTCTCTCCTCCCGCCCCCCCTGCCGGTCACGGTACAAATTCTCCGGATCGTCTGGGTTAGGATCCGGTTCAGTAGAATGTGCAAGCGGTTTCCACTCACCCGGCAGAGGCCAAAAAAATGAAAAGAGAGGGTGGTCCTCAAGCGAAGAACGGGGTGCGTTTAGAGGTAGATTTTTTCTTTCTTAGGAATTAGGTGTCTAGGGTGGGGCGTGGGTAGGGTCCGCGGGGAGCACAGACAGGCGCGGAGGTGGGTGGGTGGGTGGGCGCGGCGGTGGGGTCGGGGGTGGGGGACTCCGCTCGGCTTCTGTTCCCGTTCTGTCCCTTCCGCCGCGGAAGCTGGAAGACAAGTGGCGAGGACCGCTCTCCCCGTCTCTGCTCCCTTACCCCGCGGGCCGGGGGTCGGCGCCCGGCTGGGGAGGGGGCGGGCCGGACGCCTGCGATTGGCCGCGGCCGCACCTGGGGCTCCTGGCGCCACCGCCCCCCAGCTGTTGGGAACAGCTGCTTCTCTCTCCGCCGGCGTGGCGAGGCGCTGGGCAGCCTGGCTTGAGCTCTGGAGCCGAAGCTGGGGTAGGGCTGGGGACGGCTGGAGGCGGCCTTGCTCTGCGTCGCCTTCTCTAACCCGTCAAAGTCCCAGGAACCCAGCGCGGCCCCAGCCGGGACCGAGGGCACGGGGTCTGCGCCCGAGGAGGGAGCTACGTAGCTTTTCAAAACGAAAACGCGAGCTCTTTGCTCTCGGTGGCAGTGACGGAGCCAGCGACCTAGACAGCCGAGCTGGGGGCCCGGAGGCCTGGGGAGGTTCGCTGAGAGGCCAATGCCCTCCCTGGCGCGGAGGGCCACGGAGCTCCGGCAGGGATATCCGAGTTGGGTTACCTGTGGTCTGTAGAGTGAGAAGAAAGGCCCCCCAACCTTTCCTTGACCCCAAAGAGCCGGTACTGGGGACAGCTAGTGAGTCAGACCCAGAAGGAAAAAAAGGGCTAGGCTTGGGTGTGCTGGGGAGAACCATTAGCTTTAATTGCTCAAAGCCCAGCCAAGCTAAGTAACTGTAGACACCTAAATTTATCAGGCACCGCCTTCTATTTCAGAGGATCATAAATTAGTACTTTAGCCCCCACAGAAACCAAATTTGTGTTTCCTCCCTAACTTATTCCTCCCTAGCTATTGGGGAAGGTTAGTACGAATTTCTCATTATAAATTCTCTTTTTTTCCCTCTCCTAAGCAAAGAATTCATGTATTTCCTTCTACTTGAATTTCGAGAATGTTTAGTGACTTGAGATCAACTGTTTTATCCGGATGTAATTGTAAAAAGGTGCAGTCCTTTGAAATCAACTTGTTGCATAACCACTGGTCTCTACCAGCAGACGTTTAGTTTGTAGAAAATACACTCTTTAGTGTGTCCCATATATATATTTATGTATTTTTTATATCAGGTTTTTGCAACTTCTTTTTATTAAGAGTGCATTCAATTAGGCTGTAAAATCATTGTCATATTGGAGGTTTGGATGAAGATATTTAATGAGAGCAGAATGTTTCACTCGCTGCCGATGGCTCCCAATATGCCTTTAGGTCGTTTCCACCAGGAGTGTCCACTGAAGTCCATACTTAATTGCCCTTGGGCCACACCATTTATTCCCTTCAAGTGGTTTAGTATATTAACCTATTAGAGAGGAACACACTTCTGTTTCTCTTCCCAGAGCACCTTTGCAGTGAGCCCAACAGGATAAGAAATATTGTATATGCAAAAACTAATGGGAACGCAACCATTCTTGAACAAAATGTTAAGTTCTGCTTTTCATCTTGCTGACTTTGGCATAAAGTTGGCCTTTTGAGGTCATCAGTTTCTTTACATTTGAACTCCCAAAGGGAGATATAGAGAAATAAGAAATCTAAAGTTTTTTTTTGGAAAATGTTTTTTAAAACCCAATTGAAGAAAAGGAAAGCATTTTCCAGGCATGTGAGAACCAGCAAGTGAAACTGTAAACACCCTCTCTTCATTTTCCAAGTACAGGTTTAAAAGAGACTGTGTGTACTGCTGCGATGAAAGATAATTTTTAAAAATTAGAAAACCAAAGCAGGCGGTGAAACAGAGGAGGCATGTTTTTAAATATTCAACAGCCATCTTGCAATGTCACTTAGGAATTACTGTATTTGGAGGAGGCTCAGGCAAAAACTCTTCTGTGAGGGGCAGCTACTTACAGAGAAGCCTTGAAGAGGAGAGTCAGTTTGGCAGTTTTACCTCTCTTCCTACTTTGATGGGGAACCCACCCGGAAGGGGAGAGGACTGTGATAACATCAAGGAGGGAGGGTGTCTGGGAGTGCAGCCAGCATCTTAGATGTTCACTAGGCACAGTGGTGAGATCTACAAGGAAATTCTGATCCCAGGTTGGGATACCTGTGTTGTAAAACTCGGCTTCTGGAAATTAGAGGCTTCCCTGCCATAGTCCCAGAGAAAATAATGCAGCCACCTACCCCCACCCCCATGTAACCCCTGACCGGTGTGCTTTTAGGAAAAGTCAATATCTGATAGCTTTTTTGGAAACTTTGTTCATTTTGTATGAAATGATGCCTGAATATTCCTCATTTTGAATTCCAGAGATAATTAAAGCATTACTGATAATCTGGTGTTATGTGGTTCTCTCAAAACAAAGGTTAAGAGGAATGGAGATTCCTTATTTTCCAAACCACTCTAAGTAGAAGCCATAATTCATACCCAGTTCAGCTTGACAAACCTCCCAGCGCCCCCCACAGGCACGCACTGTGCTAGCACTAGACATTATTGACACTGGGTTTTGTTTTACATCAGCACAAAGGTGGGTACAGTTACAATAGCCAGACACATTCTTGGCGGATTTATGAACCTGAGCCATCAGGCCATGTAGCCTTAGAGCCATAAAATCTTTTTGAATTCAATGTTTCAAGGTTATTAAGTACCAAATATTTCTGTACAATTACCCATTGCAAATTCAGGTTGGAAAAACAATACTTGGGTAATCCTTTTGCTTTCTCAGTTGCTGTTGGCAGAGAAGAACACTTGTATATTTACAGACCTTGTGCAATATGATGTGTGCTTCTTTGGAAAGAAGGAACCATAAAATACTTTAAAAGTTATAAATAGGCTTTCAGTTTGTCATGTCCAAATTAGTACATATGGATGGCCCTGAATCCTTGGTTCCTATTCCATGGCAAGATCAATATTGTTTTATTGCTTACAATAAATTGTTGTCTACTCTGTTCGAAATCTTAATCTGACTATTAAAGGCCAGAACCAAATTCATGGCCTCATATTCATTTATCTGTTTTCTCTGCTTCCTTCCTTTCTCATCAATTAATCATGAAAATCAACTCCAGGCCCAAGGTTTATGAAGGATTTTGAGAAAAGAGAGTAATATTTCATGAAGGTAGAGAAGCGCTACTCCTACTCTTAACGTGCCTGCCCCGAAGCCAGTGGTATTCGGACATTAAGTCTCCTGCAGGCAGCATCGGTCTCTTAGACGTTGCTGGGTCTCCTGCAGGTCGGTTAGATCCTCTGCAGAGTTCTACACATATAAACTATGAAGAAATATTTAATGAAGAGATTCGATATTTTAACAATATCTACCTGCAAGCTTGATAGGAAAAAACAAACTTTCTTGATTAGAACTGACCACTTGAAGAGTGTTTAGGCCAGATACTCTTTTTTTTTTTTTAAACAAAAATATATCTGCAGTGAAGTCTATTGTATGGTTGATTGGAAACATTTACCTTCTTCTGAGAGTGTGTGAGCATTCTAATGTAAACCAACAGGTTTTCTGCCCTTTTGAGACGGCTGACGATCAGTTGCATTTCTGTTTCTCGGGGTGGGTTGGTAATTTTCTCTTAGTGACAGATAACAAATACAAGTCATAGGTGATGCTGCTATTTTAATGTGCAGAAGAGTTGGCAGTCAGAAACCTCATCAGTTCAGCTCAGATCCACCTCTGGGAGAATTCTGTTCATGCCTCATTAAACCACATCTGAGCTGCTAAGCAAAGTGAAATGGAAATGTGTAGCTGTTGTTCAATCACTGAAGTCATAATGTCTCTTTTACATCAAACATCCAGAAAATAGAAAGCATAATAGAGTTTCCTGGAGAATGAAGGAGGGGCAAAAATGAAAGTAAAGGGAGACAAAAAAAGTTCACTGCTAACTTCACCCTACACATATTTTCACTCTGCCCTTATAGAAGCAGCTTTAAGTGTACGCACGCTTTAAATTCTATTCTATAAATTTGAAATGCAAAGAAGAGAATGAAAATATTTTAAAGCCATTATGTGTTTCTTTACATTTTAAACTCAGGGTGTACTATGGTTTTAAGTCTTTAAATAATGATCTTCAGAGCTGCAAGCTATTTCTGATACTCTCCAAAAGTACCGAATGACTGTTGATGACAGTCTCATTCCAATGATGTTGCTTGCGTGCTGGGCAGAGGACACAGTGTGGCGGAAATAGCCCTGGATCCCAAGACCAGAGGCCTAGGGCCCAGCCCAGGCAGTCATTAACCCGCTCGGAGACCCTGTTTGCTTAATTCCACTAGAAGGTAGGAATGTGGTAAGAAAAGCCTGTGACATTTCCCTGACTAGACAGACCTAGAAGGGAGGATGCTACTCTGACACTTTATTTACAGATGTGTTTAGATGGTCATCTTGGATTAAGGAGACAGCACAATGTTAATTAACACTCAGGTATTATTTATTTACATTTTAATTTAAACTACTTGGGATTAACCTGTAAGATCGATAGTTCTGCTAATAAAAAGTATTTTGATAACAGAAAATTATAAAAAAGTATAAAGATGTATGAAGAAGAAAATCAGAAGCACTCACAATTTTACTCAGAACAGTGTAACATTTTAGAGTCTCTAATGTCAAGTGTTTTTTGTACATTAATACACACATGTGAGTACACAAACCTGAGTTGCCCTTTGCATTCTTACTATGAGCTTTTTTCACCTAACGGTAAAAGGTGAATCTGTTTCCTATTACTAAGTAGTTTCTACAATTCATTTTAAATGCCTATGTAACATTTTATTATGCCAACACCCTCAAATTTAGTTAAGCAATTGCCTTTTGTTGGGCATTTATATTATCTCTAATTTTTTTCTATTACGAAGGGTTGTAAGATTAACATCCTTGTAGGTAAATCCTTTTACACATGATTATTTCTTCAGGCTGGTTTCAGAGGGACTCCTAGAATAGTGTTTGGTACCTAAAAAGTGCTTAAATATTTATTTAATGAATGAATAATGCCTTACGAGTTTATATATTGGGTTGAAGGGTATGCCCAAACTTAGATCTTTTGATACCATTATCAAATTGCCTTTCAAAAGGTAGTATCAGATTTTATTTCTACCAGCAGCATACCGATGTCAGTTTCCCAGAAGTCTCATTGATGCTGCTAAGATAGAATAATTTGGTTTGCAAGTAAGAAAAACCCTAACTCACACTGACTTAAGTAATAAAAAGGAATTTTTGGTCCCTTATAATTGAAAAGTCTAGAGGCCGGGAAGGCTTCCAATGTGGTTTGACCACAAGGGGTATGTTGTCACCAAGACCCTGACTCCATTTGCGGAGGTCATCCTGCCTTTGTCCTTTGATAAAGGCAGGGTGGCTTTGTTCCCTCCCTCAAGGCAACAAGGTGGCTGCTAGCAGCTCCCAGAGCCTCTTCGTTCACACACAGGGAAAACAGATCTGATCCCCTCTGCCCAACAACCTCCCGCCCCCCACCCCGCTGCCCAGCCGCCAACTGTCAAAAGCAAGTCTGACCTTCTTTTTGGTTGTATCATCTTAGGTTGCAAGCTCACCTTCAAACTAATCATAGGGGCCAAAGAATGTGATTTGCAGGTTTGCTTAGGCCTGGATTTGATTCTGTTTCCCCATCATGGGACAGACCCCTAGGGCACAGGGGCGAGACACAAATTTGCTCAGACCCATGACGGCCCATCCCTGGAGCGGGGGAGCCCTGCCAGACATGGCTGGGAGATTCTGAGTGCTCCTGGGAAAAAGAAATGGTGGAGTGAATGCTTGAACACAACAAACAGCTACACCGAATATTAGCATTTAATTTTAAAATGTGTATTTTCTAGGGTAAAAATGCTCTCTTGTCAATTTTTTTTCCCATAAGACAATAGACCATTTGTTTTTCTTGTGAGAATTGCCCTTTTTTAAAAAATAGGTTGGTTGTTTTATTTCAATTTTTAAAAATACTTTAAAGACCTGTTTTGATAGACCCGTGCCCTGTCACTCAGGTCGTCCAGCCCAGTCCCTCATTTTGGAGTTGAGAAGACTGAGGCGTAGAGAAAAATGGCTTCTGAAATGTCATACACCTAGAAAAAGACTCAAGTGGGATTCAAATTAATTACATTTTACCTTTGAAAACATTTTGTTAAATTTAGATATAACTTAGATCTACTCAACTGCACAAATCTAAATGTATACATGTATTCACCCAGTAACCACTACCTACATGAAGATATAGAACATTTTCAACAACTCAGAAGATTTCCTCGCCAAAGAACAGCACTCGCCCCCACCCACATACATACACACACAGTCATAACCACCATTCATTATTGTGGTTTAGCTTTGCCTTTAGTTTCACCTATTCTCACCTTCACCTGCTTCGCCGTTCTAGATTCCATTCAGCCTCAGCTAACCTGCTGCTTAGTCTTGACAGTTCGCCTCCTAGAGATCTTGGGAGAAACAGAATGAATAAGACACATAAAAATCATATAGACAGAAGGATGGATGGTTAGATGGGTTGGTTTGAAGCAATTGGCTCATGCCGACGGAAGGCTGGAAACTCAGGCAGGACGTCTATGTTACAATCTTAAAGCAGAACTACTTCTTCTCTAGAAAACCTCAGAGTTCGCTCTCAAGCCTTTCAGTTCCTTAAGGTCTACCCATAATGTTGAGAATAATCTCCTTTACTTAAAGTCAACTGATTGTAAATGTTAGCTAGGAAATATTAGTTCCTGGGTCAAGGATTTGAAAATAACTTCAGAAAAAAAAATCTGGAGTGAATGTAGGACTCATCTTATGAATTTCCATTCTTTTTAAGAATTATACCCCTGAATTGCTTACTGTCCAGTGCATTTCAACAATTGTTTGATATACTGTACTCAGCCTTTGTAGTTCATATTTAATGATATGAGTTTGATACCAGCTACTTTATCATGGTCTGAACCAGAATTCCTTTAAATCAATTATATGTATATATGTATATATGTATATTTTGGTAAAAACCTCTTTACACTATAAGTATCAATGTATTTTTTTATTTTAGAAATTCATCTCTAGGCCTACTATGCAGCAACTAGTATTAGTTGCTATAAAACAACCAAACTTGGATTATTAGCAAATTTTGACCAAAAATGCAGATTTTTCTTTGTCAGGTACAGTTCCATGCAGAAAAATCTGTTAGGATAAATATCTTCTTCACACAAACTTTTGCTTTAACCAAAAGACAAAGAAACTGTTCATTTTAATAACAAGATTCTGGAATACAGAAGAAATTTTAAAATCTTGGGCTCATCAAAGTTAGCTTCCAGATTGATTTCCTTATCCATCAATTTCTGGGCAAATTGTGTAAAATGTCTCAAAGTTTAACCTAGAAAATGTTTATATTAATCATGATACTTGGAATGAGTGTAAAAATCTAAGATCAACATAAAGAAACAAAGTTACAACTCA
The DNA here is from genome assembly GCA_004026545.1 of Mormoops blainvillei. NCBI lineage: Eukaryota > Metazoa > Chordata > Mammalia > Chiroptera > Mormoopidae > Mormoops > Mormoops blainvillei. Next base: position 48,305 of record PVJD01001807.1, on the reverse strand, counting down.
AATACCTCTTTCAAGAGATCCATATGCTCAGCATGTAAATCTTCACTTGCTGAGAATTCTTTCTTCCTTCATAGGTATGTGGGTTTGTTCTTTGAAAATGTAGTTCTTGGCCTCCAAGCATAGAAATTTTATGCTTATTGATGTAAGCACTTGCAACTACTGTCTAGGTGTACATACGTGATTTTTTTTTTTTTAACAAGGGCATGGGGAGGAGGAGGAAACAGAAGTGTTTGGCCAGACCATGTACAACCACCGCACAGAGAAGGGGCATGAAATGGGAATGTATCTGTTTCTAGGCGTGTGGTTTTGCCAGAAAATCATTACACTTTGTATTGACTTGGTTTTCTCTTTCTAGGTGAAAATTTCTGGACCTGAAAATGTCACTCCAGTTGTTTTCTGTGATACTGGAATATTGATTTTTCCTCACCCAGCAATATTTCTGTGTAACAGCAGGTTACTTGTTGTGAAAGGCAACTTAAGAAATTTAGAATGTAGAAGGGAGAAATAGAAGAGACAGCATAGTGACTAGCTGATGGAGTGCAGGAGTGTCTATTAAGGATGGCAGGCAGTCTATCTCTATACTTCAAGTATTCCAATTAGAAAATAATTCATCAGGCTTTGCCAAAAAGACAAGTGCCAATAAATTAGCTACAATGCACACTGAGGAGTCAAGCACAATCATGGTATCCGTCAGACTCTGACAGCGATCCTGAGGGGAACTTGGTATAAATCAAGAATCCTTTTTGCACCATATTTTAAATCACATGAACAGTGAAAAAGTAATGTTATAAAGATTAATATACATGTAGATGTGTATAATTATTAAGGTATCTATTTCTTTCTCTGTACAAAGCAAAATGATTTATACCCCATATAAATATAAATGTATTAATATATTTAATATATTAAATATAATACCCCATACTAATATAAATGATATTAATACCACAAAAAACACAGTGAAACAACCCAAACATTTTATGAAAATAATTTATTTGGGTTTATCTGTTCTGTTTTTATTTATTTCACTTTGTGAAAGTACTTAGCCCACATTTGCATATGCAACAGCATCATTTTCAGCTTGCATCAAGAATCCATCTCAATACAGATTGTCATAATTAAAGCAGTTTTCTTTTAACTTAAAACAATTGAAAAGATGAATTCAGTGGTATAAAAGTTATTTAAGTAACTAGCTGGATAGTTGGTTATTTTTCTAATCTTTGGAAAACATTTATAAAATATTTTTCCTCATAACCTTAAAAACAGATTTTTGCCAAGTATATTTTTCTTCCAATTTATCTTTCCTTTTCTTTGTCTTGCAAACTTACAGAGAAAAAAATCTATCTTTTTTTTTCTTAGAAAAATCAGCAAATATTTCATATAAAAAAAGCAAATAAACACTTTCTTTGGATGCCTTATTTTTTTTTGCAGGAAATATCATAATACTAAGTACTGAAATAAATTAGAGTAGGTCCAAACATTAAATATATAGGTGGGTATTAAATATTTACTTTTTCTTGAAAATATGTTTCTGTGTGTGTGTGTGTGTGTGTGTGTGTGTGTGTGTGTGTGTGTGCGCGCGCATTTTTTCCTGGTTGTGGTTGAGATGTCATCATCTCAGCCATACTGGTAACTTTAGAAAGAATAAAGTATTTACAACTAGTGAAATGTTGTCGGTTTGGAGTTTTTTGAAATGTTAGAAAACCCAAATCTCATTATTTTTCAGGAACCATCTTGTATACTCCTGTCATAAATCCCTCTAATCAAAACTTATTAGTTAAAGATTTTCAGAATTAGATCACATTGATCTATAGATAAGATGAGTTAAAAAGACAGTCTATTTTATTTCTTTTTGGTTTAAGGCAGAGAAGAACTTATGAGAAATAATTGTGTGTCTGACATGTATCAGTATTCTGATTTCTCTGCCTCTCTTTTATTAATATTAGTTAGCTGGACATACTGAGTTATTTTATACCTCAGCAAAACCTTATTAAACTGCATAACCAGGAGGAGTGCGCGAGAATATGAAGATTTCAGAAAGAAAAAAATATTTTAATTAATTACAAATAGCAGCTAAAATGTAGGAAGAAGAGACCGCTTTTTCCTCAGCTAGAAAACAGTAACCGGCTCAGCATTATCCATTTGCACATGTCAAACCGAAGGATGGGTCTCGCATAAAAGGATTCTATTTGGAGAAGTTGCCTATGATAGTGTAAACTCTATAAAATGTGAAAAAATATTTAAAGAAAATGAATAGAACTTCTAAACTGCGATTTGTTTTTTGAGGGCGGTCAATAGGAATCAAAGCGTCTAAACATCTAGTTTAAGAACTTACTAGAAGAGAAGTACTTCAGGAATGGCAGAATGTGGACCTTTGAAAATTTGTTCTTACACAAGAGCAATGAGAACGTTGGTAAAAAAAAAAAATTGTCGAAATTGGTGTTTTCAGAATTCTGGAAATTAATCAAACACTTGCAAAAATTTAAGCAGTGTTTATCAAAGGAAAACAAATGAATCTTGATAAGAACCATTAGCTTTGTGGCATTCTACCTTACCTGATTTTCATCTTCTTCCCCACTAGAAGAGTAGCCTTGGAAACCGATAACCTTGTAAGCACAGTAGGTGTGAAAAGCAGCAACCTAGCAGCCACTGGAGGGGGGAAAGAAGGTTGGAACCTCTCCAAAACACATACTTCCCAGAGGATTATCATTATTTGCCCTGTCTGACAGCTCCCTGAAAATATCCACTCATACAGCTTGTCTTTATTTGACCTCACACATAACTCAGTGCAAACAGCCTTTTTCCTGGGGCACTTGTCAAAAACTTTCAGTGGCAGTTGTTTAACATTGTAGTTGCTTGAGGTCATGATAACCAGTAATGACTAAGAGACTTAAAAGAAAGACCTGAGGATAAGATGGTCACAGGGAGCTTTGAAAAATTCAGTCATATTCCTGAGAATGCAGGAGGCCACATTGCACATGTAAGACTATGCCCATGCCCCGGAGAGGCCTGAGAAGACCCTAATCTCTCACCGTGAGGTTTGTGTAAGCAGGAAGTAAAGGCTAAACAGAGTTTTAAACTGCTGAGGCATTGAAGGTGTATTTTTTCAAGGCATATGGAAAATTTATGTCTAATTGTCAGATGACAAATAAGCTAACCAGGCAGAGACTTTAGTAGTTGCACACAACAAAGGAAACACATATTACAGAAGTAGTCCAGCAAGTCACTAACTGAACGGTAGCCACAACAGCAACACTGAGGAAAGAGGAAATATGAATTCCAGACTTGCCACATTATATTATCTTAAAAGCCCAATTTTAGCAAATTTCTAACCAAAAATATGTCATTAAAAAAACCAAACAAACAGGAAAGCTCATGCACAGGGGTAAAAGCAGTCGAGAGAAACTGTCCCTGAGAAAGCTGACAAGTTGAACTTACTAGACAAGTACTTAAAATTGGCTATTATAAATATTTTCAAAGAACTAAAAGAAGCCATAACTAAAAAAATAAAGTATGAGAGTGATGTCTCACCAAACAACACATTATCAATAAAAAGACAGAAATTATTTTAGAAGCATCAAATAGAAATTCTGAAGTTGAGAATTACAATAACTGCAATGAAAGTTTTCTAAGGGACTCAACAGCAGAATCCACTGAACTTGAGGCTAAAATTGAGATTATTCAGTTTGGGAAACAGAAGGAATCATGAAATAAGAAAAAGTGAACAGAGGCTTAGAGACCCATGGATAACACAAGTATACAAGTATAGACATAATAGCAATCCCAGAAAAAAGAAAGAAAAGAATAAAACAAATATTTTTTTAAATTATGGCTGAAAAATCCCCAAATTTAATGAAATACATTAATCTACACATTTAAGAAGCTCAATAAACTTCAAGTAGGAGAACTCAATGAGGTCCACTTCTATACACACTGCATAGTTAAACTGCAAAAACCAAAGCCAGTTGTAATACAGTACAAATACAATACAAAGTCAATTACAATGAACAGCCCAAAGATAAAGAAAACAATTTCATTTATAATCATATCAAAAATAAAATACTTATGAATAAACTTAACAAAACTACTGCAAGAGATATACATTGAAAACTATAAAACATCATTGACAGAACTTAAAGGAGACCTACATAAATGGAAACAAATCCTATGTTCATAAATTAGGAAACAATGTTAAGATGGCAATACTTCCTTAATTGATCTCCAGATTCAGTACAATCTCTTTAAAAATTCCAGCTGCCTTTTTCGTATAACTTGATAAGCTGATTTTACAATTCATATGGAATTGCAAAAGACCCAGCATGGTCAAAACTATATTGAAAAAGAAAACAAAGTAGGAGGGCTCATACTTCCTGATTTCAAAACTTACTACAAAACTATACTAATCAAGACAGTGTGGTTTTGGCATAAAGCTAGATATACAGATCAATAGAATAGAATTCAGAGTTCAGAAATAAGCATATACATTTACGGTCAATTGATTTTTGACAAGTGTATCAATAAAATCAAATGGGAAAAGTGTGTTATTTTCCCAAATATGCTGAGAAAACTGAATAGCAAAATGCAAAAAAGAATGAATTTCTCTCTCACACCATACACTAAACTCAACTCAAAATGTGTCATAGCCATAAGTATAAAAACAAAAAGCATAAAACTCTTCAAAGAAAACATAGGAGTAAATCTTCATGATCTTGGGTTAGGAAGTAGTTTCTTAGATATGACACCAAATAAACAAATAAGAAAAGGAAATATAGATAAATTGGACTTCATCAAAATTAAAAACTTTTGTGCTTCAAAGAACACAATCAAGAGAATAAAAAGACAGCTCACAGAATGGGGAAAATATTTGCAAATTGCATAGTTATAAAAAACTTGCACTGAGAATATATAAAGAACACTTAGAACTTGACAATAAAAAGACAAATAACCCAACTTTAAAAATGGAAGAAGGACTTAGACATATCTAAAAAAAACATACAAATGAAGAATAAGCACATGAAAAGGTGTTCACCACAAGTCCTTAGGAGATGCACTCAAAACCACAATAAGTTGCCACTTTGAACTCGTTAAGGTGGCTAAAGTAGAAAAGACAGACAATAAGAAGTGTAAGCAAAGATGTGGAGAAACTTAAACCCTCACATTGCTGGTGGTAATATAAAATGAAACAGCCACTTTAGAAAAGTTTGCTAGTTCTTCAAAAGTTAAACATAAAGTTACTATGTTTATGGCAATGTGATCCAGTAATTTCACTCTTAAGCATATATTCAAGAGAACTGAAAATATAAGTTGTAAGAAAAAACTTGTATGTCCATACTTTTAACAGCATTATTCATGATAGCCAAAACATGGAAATGATCCACATTTCTATCAACTAAGTGAATAGTAAAGAAATGTTGCATTTCTGCATAACAGAAAGCATTTAACAATAAAATGGAACGAACTTCTCTGACCAGGTGGCTCAGTCTGTTGGAGCATCGTCCCATACACCAAAAGGTTGTGGGTTTGATTCCCATCAGGGCGGATACGTTGGTTGCCGGTTTGATCCCAGGTCGGGGCACATAGGGAAGGCAACCGATCAATGTTTCTCTCTCATGTTGATGTTTCTCTCTCTTTCCATCCTCCTTCCTCTCTATCTCAAAATCAATAAAAACATATCCTTGGGTAAGGATTAAAAATTTTTTTTAATGGAATAAACTGCTGACACATGCTATAATAGGGATGAACCTTGAAAGCATTAAACTAAGTGAAAGAAGTCAGATGTAAAAGTTTATGTGTTATACAATTCCCTTTACATGAAATAGACAGAAGAGACAAATCCATAGAAACAGAAAGTAGATTAGAGGGTGTTAGCAGGAGGGAAATCAGGAGTGATTGCTAATGGTTTTGAGGTTCCTTTTGTGTAAAATAAAATATTCACAAATATGATAATGGTGATGGTTATACAACTCTGTGATATACTATAAACAATTTAACTATACACTTTAGTGACCAATAAGAGACACATCTAATATATCATATACCAAAGAAAAAATTGTTAAAGATTTTATGTATTTACTTTTAGAGAGAAAAGAAGGGAGGGAGAAAGAGAGGGGTAGCAACATCGGTGTGTGAGAGAAACACCGATTGGATGCCTCTCACATGCCCACAACTGGGGACCTGGCCTGCAACCCAGGTATGTGCTCTGACCAGGAATTAAACTGGCGATCCTTCAGTTTGTGGTATGACACCCAACCTACCGAGCTACACCAGTCAGGGCTAAAAAAAAAAGTGTTATGAATAATTGACTCATACAATTATGGGGGCTGAGACGTCCCACCTTCTCCTACTGGCAAGCTGGAGACCCAAGGAGAGCCAGTGGTGTAATTCAGTCTAAATCCGAAGAACAGGAGACCAGGAAGCCAGTGGTGTAAATTCCATAACAAGGGCAGAAGAACCAAGTCCCCATTCCAGTGGTCCAGCAGGAGAATGAACCCTGCCTTTCTCTACTTTTTGTTCTATTTAAGCCCTCAATGAATTAAATAATGCCCACCCATGTTGGGAAGGGTGATCTACTTTACCGAGTTCACTGATTCAAATGTTAAGTTGATCTGGAAATGCCCTCACAGACACAGCCAGAAATAACATTTAATCTGGGTACCTCATGACCCAGTCAAGTTGACACTCGAATTTAACTATCACAACATCATTTTGCTAGTGAATGATAAGTTTATTTGAATGGTGTTGCTATTACTGACATTTTTTAACCTCTTTTTCTTTCTTTCTTTCTTTTTTTTTTTTTTTTGTAGTTGCCTAGGAGCCAGTTGGACATTTTTTAGGTCTTCAACAGCACTGTCAAACACTTCACTGACTGATTTTTCTACAACCAAGTTAAATTTTATTCATAGCCAGTTTAATTAGTAAACTGAGAGATGAAAATGATCAAATTGAAAAATACTATTTTTTGTTTAAAATGAAATTTAATGGCTATTTTTCTTTATGATTTATATCCTCATTTTTAAGGCTGTAGTAGATCAACTCCAGTTCACAAGCTCTCGTGTTAAAGGAATGCAACTCCCACTAATGTACAGCATAGTTGGAGCTGCCAGGCTGCCTGGGTTCAAGTCCTAGCTCTGCCTCTCACTGGCTGGAATAAAAACATTTGTTAATATTTCTTAAATAGCATCCTGCTGTGAAGAAAATCCAAAATAGAAATGCCAAAAATGTTCTGAGTATTGGTAGCATCGTTGGGAGAAGTGAGTAGCTTATTATGGTGGCTTCTCTGATCATATTTATTGTCATACATGACTTCTAGTGTATTTGTAAAAATAGCCTCTTTGCGTTCATGTTTTTATATAGGATCACAGATTTTTTTAGAAATAAAGTGGATGTTATAAATCTTATTTAAAAAGCGAGATAGTTGACATTGAGTCATTCCTTGACTCTCTCAAGGTCACATAAGTAGGGCCGGCAGTTAATTGGAAAGGACAACCAGAGGTCAGGTACGTGGGTAACTGGCTCTTGTTCCCATTCTCCATGTAGAGCTTCTTCAATGACAGACTACGCTTGACCCCAAACTCTAGCTTTCCACTCAGTACGATTTCTCCAACATTTTTTTCAACTTTTGGTTTTGTGATATCCTATTTTCATTTTGCACAACATTATAAAACCTAATGCTAAAAACTGGCTTGCTGGATCTCTGCTTTATTAAATTGTGGATGGTACACTTAGCTTGTTTCACTTGAGTGGTTTTATTTTTGACAATGCACTCTTCCTAAAAATATTTTTAATGATAATATAACACCTTTCTCGTGACAGTCCAGGGTATCTCCAGTTAGCCCAAAATACCATTAAAATTGCAAAACAAAATTAAGTTAATTAAAAAATAGACCATATGTAATGTTTCTTGTGATGATGACGCCAGGCACTGCTCTAAGTTAGGGTTGCCAGATTTAGTGAATAAAAATACAGCATGCCCAGGTAGATTTGAATTTACACAGGACATGCTCATACTAAACCAAATTATTCATTGTTTATCTGAAATTCAAATGATACAGGATGCCCTTTGTTATACCTGGCAATCTGAAAATAGGTGCTTAGGGCACATCACTTAGTAGAAGATTCATGCTCTTATAGAGCTTCTATTTTAGAGGGAAGAGTTTGACAAGACAATAAGCATAATTAATAATAATATGTTAGAAGATAAATGCTTTAGAATAAAGAAGAGAATAGGATCCCTTAAGCTGTGTGGGAGAATATACGGAGGGCGGGTCCTACATTAAATAGGATTGTTGGTGAGATAAAGCTCATTAAGGGCAAGATTTGAACAAAGACTTGAAGCCTCCCTGCAGTATTCAGGGCAGGAGTATCCCTGGCTGAGGGACAGTGTCTAAAATATTTGAGAAATTAGCAAGGTACAGGAGAGAAACTGGAAGCCAGATCATAGGGCCTGGCAAGCCATTGTAAGAACTTTGGAGCCAATGCAGGATTTCGAGCAGAGCAAGGTGACCTCACTTACCTACTTAAAGGATCACTCTAGATTATGTGCAGTAAGTGTAAAAGCAGGGAGACTATTGGGAGGTGATGACAATCATCCTGGTGAGAGGGGAAGAGGCTCAGACTATGGTGATGGTGGTAGAAGGGATGGAAATCGTTGAGGTTCTGATGGTATATTGAAGGCTGAACCAGTATGATTTTCTAAAGATTGACTATGGGATGTGACAGAAGGAAAAGACTTAGGGGTGATACCAAGGAATTTACCCTAGGCCAGTGCTTTATGGGTAGTATCATTATAGGGGCTCCTCTCTAAGGAAATGTGGCAAATTTGTAAACTACAAATAAGTTAAAAGCTCATTTGGTGCTACTGATTGAGTTGCAACAGTTGTTTCCTGACAAAATGTTTTTTGCAAATGTAGAGCCAAATATAGAAAATAAGCAGCTAGAAAGCCCTTTCCGTTTGCCCTTCCCACTGGAGTTTCCTTGTTGACATATCTCTCACCTTTGCCACGGGTGAGAGTTGAGAGGCACAAAGCTGTTCCTGTCATTAGGATTTTGGTAGAGCCCACTGAACAAAAAGTAACATGCTAGTTGTGTCAACTGCTAGCAATTACCAGGCAATTACTAGCAATGAAAATCTCTGATCTTCAGGCTGGGAATATTTGTCAGGAGATATGTACTGAAAGCTCTAAGGGCTATTGATGATTACCTTGAAGTGTCATTTAAATAATATATTAACATACATCTATGGACACAAATTAGAGCATGACCTGCTGCTTCTTTGGGGAAACGAAAGACAACAAAACACTATCATGTACTATGAATAGATTTTTATGGAGACATTTTATTTTATTCCACCTGTCAGGATAAAGAGCAGGGCAGACTGCCTTCCAGCTCACCAAATGTTACCAAGCCCTGAATGCTTCAGCCTCAACGTAATTATATCCTTTTTATTTATTGATAAACACCATATGCTTGTCATGTCAGAGATTAGAGAATGTCAAGGAGTCGCTCATTAGAATCTATGACAAAGCCTCAGTCATTATGCTCCACTTCATTCATTTTTGCTAAGCCTTCACTTCTGAGGATCTCTGTCTCTAGGGGATTCCCAACAGGGTATTCAACTAAAACAGCATGTCTTTGCTAGGTGAGCCATTGGTGGTATCACTAACGTGCAACTCCCTTCTTTGAATTATTTGCCCTGATGTGGGGGATGCCTTGATTCAGATAATTTGAGAGACACAGAGAGAGAGAGAGACAGACTCAGACACAGAGAGAGACAGAGAGAGAGAAAGAGAAGATAAAAATTATTCATAATTAGCTCAGAAATATGTGTGCAACTCTTGAAATATCCCACTTTTCCTAATTATAGTTTACACAGACTAAATTTAAAGTTGCTTTGCATCTTCTAAGCCTTTGTGAGTTAGAGATGAGGAAGTCTTACTTAGTTTGACAAATGGGCTTAAAAAGACAATATATTGTAGAAAGAGGCCTCATGTTTGGTATAAACACACAGGAATACATGAAATGATCATAAGAAAATAACAGTAATAGATAATAACTTATTGAACTTTTAATAGATGCCACATGTTACTTTAGGCACCCTTCTTATTTAAGCCTTATAACCCTCATATGAGGTAGGTATTATTACTCACATTTTACAAATGAGGAAACTGATGTTTAAAGAGGATAGGTAACTTGCTCAGGGTCACATAGCCAGTAGCTGGCAGAGGGATTTGAATCCATATAGTCTGATTTCACACTTTTAATTTCTATATGATATTAAATTACATAGAAATATCAATAAGAAAATATAATACCTTGTTCAGCATGATAGAAAGGGAAAAGCCTAGGGTACCAGAACAGAGAAGAAACTCAAAATTGGAATCATAAGAGGAAACTAAAAAAATAAAGCCCCAGGGAATATAAGACCCAAATATAGACCTTAAGAACTGGGCAGGGTTTAATGTCTACATGGGAACTGGATACATAAATTTGGACCTGTGCAGGGAGGGAGCTTGGAATGAATCTCCTTATTAAAGCTGGGAATGTTGGAGGTTTGCCTGGTGTGTAAAAGCCACCGGAAAAACTTTGCCCAACAACCCAGAAAGCAAAAAGAGAGGTTGTTGTCTTCTTAGAGCAATGGTGAACAAAGATACTTGTAAATGAATGAGCAAATCCAAATAAGAAAAAAACCCCCCAAATTCCAAACCTGTGTCACATGCAGATATGAAGTCCACATTTTTATTACCCACTGTGTAAGCAAATATGAAGTTTAGAAATAAACATAAAAATTAGTCCATAGTCAGTGAAAACTCTTGGGCTTTGACAGAAGGAAATGCAAATGGCTCCACAGGGCAGTTCCACCTTCAGGGCGCCCCGTGGGGGTTGGGAGGGAAGCTGAATGTGAACTCCTAGTGAAAAATTACAGACTACAAAGAAATGAACTATGTCTGGATAAGTCAATAGATAAAACAAGCAGTGTTCCAGGTACTGGACATAAGAAATAATTGGAAAAATGCTATAAGTATGTTTAAAATTATTAAAGAGATGGAAGAACAAAGAATGCACTAAAAGACAGGATACTGTGAATTAAAAAGTGGATTTAAAAAAAGAACCAAATGGAACTTCAGGATATGAAAAAATTAAATAAAAACTCAGTAGATAAGTAAACAGGAAGTTTGATGCAGATGAATGAAGAAGTAATGCGCCAGTAGATAGAGCAGAGAGCTTCATCTAAACAGAGCAAGGCATGGAAGCGGAACTTACTCCCAGAGGCAAAGAGGTGAAAAATGAGAAGGTTAAGAAAGAAGGATTGAATCAGAAGGCCCAACATATGCCTAATAGGAGTTCCAGATAGAAGACACATTGTTTGAAGAGAGGAAATATTTGAAGAGATAGTAAACATATATTTCTTCAATTGAAGAAAGACATGCAGATGCATACCAAGTTATGAACAGAATAAATACAAATCAATCTACCCTTAAACACACTGGAGTAAAGCTGCAGCACACCAAAGAAAAATAGAAAATCTTAAAAACAGACAGATAGAAAAGATATGTAATAAAACATTGTAATGGGACTCTTTCTGTCCCAATTTTTGCAGAGGGCACCAGACCAATAACAACATAATAAGGAGCAAGTGCTCCCTTACTACAAAAAGAGGTACGAGCCTGCTTTTATGCAGGATGTGGAAAGAGAGTGTTAAAAGCCATGATACAGCCCAAACCCACCTCAAGAGTATAAAGGTTGGAGCTGAAGAAGCAAGGAGAGCATTTCTCAGGAAAAATTAGTGAAGGGTGGTGACATTTTTCCGTTCCTTGCATTTGAGTACCCAGATGGAGGAGAAGCGCACTCATCTTAAGTCTTCTAAAGGGGCTCTGAGAGGATCACTTGGAGAGTCTAATATTGTTCCCCAGGAATTTGCAAAAGTACAACGAACTAGTTTTCTCACTCAGTCTCAAGAAGCCTTAGTCTAACTGAAAGGTTTTGGCCGTAACCACTTACAGGGCTAGATGAGGTAAAAAGGTAGTTGGGACATTTGTATTTGGCTTGGGGGATACACATTGTTTTCTAAGGGCTAAAGAGGCACTCTGGACCCTTGAACTGGAACCATCTTGAAGGAAACCACCCGCTCAAGATGGAAGCCTGACAGTTGAGGGAAACCCCAGCAACAAAAGGCTATGTGATAAGCTGCTAGGGGCTGCGGGGTAGGGCAGGCTGCAAGAGGTTAACAGGCACATTGCCTATGTCAGAAATGCAATGTGGAGTCTCACTGGGGGGCTCAGAAACCCAAATTGCCCTGTAAAAGAATCATCATTGAAATCCGCAAATTCCAGAAAGCATGCAAACCAGACCATGACACAGTTAATAAAGTGAAACATTTCCTGCCAGACCTTCCTCCTTTTCCAGCAAACTAGTACTTGGGCCCTCACTCCACCCCAAGGGTCTGGAAATCAGGAAGCAGGGGTAAGAATTAGCGAAGCTTAAGGAAGAAAAATAGAGAAGCCACACCCTCCCTGTCCTTCTGTAAGCTTCTAGTGTGAAGCAGACCCTAGCTAGAGGGCTTTACCTTTTAATAAACTTCCAATAGTTTTCTAGCACAGAAGGAAAGACATTTTATTTAGTGAAATGAGATTGTCTATATTATTAATTTAAAGCAACCAGAAAAATTACCTAAGGAGAATGAAAAACGTCATGGTAACTTCTCGGGATTTCATCCGATGGTTCTGGAAAAAACTGGCTCCGCAGGGTGGACTTGATTGACCAAGAAAGAATTTTCTGCTTGTACCATATCACTCTGTTCTATCAATGTACTTGTTATGAAGGGACTCTTTATAAAAATATGATAATTAGACTAATAGTAGACTCTTCACGAGCAAATTAGAAGTTAGAAGGGTGGAGGAAATAATAGAACTGTGCTCCCAACTTAAACCATCATCCAAGACCAAGGCTAAAATGGGGACATATTCAGATACACACACACACAATAAGACTATGAGCATACAGATAGAGCCTAAATAACTACTAAGGAATGTATTTCAGTAAGAATACAATTGAATGCAAAAGGAAAAAGTGGCATACAAGAAACAATAGTAAGCAAAGAAATTGATAACATTGGTAATTCTAAGTAAGCACTGATTCATTGGGGATTTTGTTGTCAGCAAAATAAAAACAACGTACTAGATAACAATGTGGAAAATAGGACAGTAAGAATTCAAGATTTTTTTGTGTTTCAGGAGGGGTATAAAGTTATTAAATTTAATTAATTAAACTGGATTAATTAATTAGTCACTATTAACTTTGTTTCATTTTTTTATTAAATTTGAATTATAAGTTCTATTTATGTTGGGTTTACCCTCCTAATCTTTTTCAAACTTTCTATATTGAGCACTTAAGTTATTGAATATGTCTTTTTTTCTTTTCTAATAAATGCACCTAAGATGATGAACTTCCCTGTAAGTTCCATCGTAGTTGCATCTTAGAAATTATGATATGCAGTGCTCTCACTGTCATTCACTTTGAAACATCTAATTTATGTTTGATTTCTTCTTGGCCAATGAACTATTTGAAGATTTCTTTTTCTCCTTTGTTACAAACATATAGTGGGTGGAGGGAGAGTTTGGCTATCTTTTTATTCTTGAATTCTGTTTTTATTGCATTGTGATCAGAAAGCCTGTTAGAGAATCTGTTTGTATTAATTCTTTGTTATTTATTGAAGCTTTGTAACCTAGAATGGTGATTTTTTGGTAAATGTATTAAAAAAAATTTTTTTTCTGAATTCAGGGTGTGTGTGTGTGTGTGTGTGTGTGTGTATACTTTGAATAAGCATGAATGCATTTACCTAGGAGTCATAGAGTATCCATATATTTAGCTTTAGTAGACACTGCCAAGCAGTTTTCCCGAGTTGTTACACCAATTTACACTCCTACCAGCAGGGCATGAGAGTTCCAGTAGCTCCACATCCTCACAAACATTGGTGTAATTAATCTTTTTAAATAACATCTATACTGGTGAGTAGATAGTGATAACTTTCTGGCTTTACACTGCATTTTCCTGGTTACTAATAAATTGGGCTTTTAAAAATTATTTATTGATCACAAAATATTTTCTTTTGCAATATTTTATTCATTTTGCCCACACTTTTCTTGGGTTCACTTTTTCTTATTCATTTGTAGGAATATGTATTAATTAAATATTGCTGCATAACAAATTTCCCCAAAACTTACTAGTTTAAAACAACACATTATCTCCCAACACAGTTTATGTGGGTCAAGAATCTGGGTGCCACTTAGTTGGGTGCCTCTGGCTCATGACCTGTCATGGACTTTGGCCAGGGGTATAGTCATCTCAAAACTTGGCTGATGTTGGAAAACCTGCTTCCAAGCTCACGCTTGTGATTGTTGTCAGGTTCCAGTTCCTCATAGGCTGATGGCCTCTCAATAGGGTTATTCACAACGTAGCAGCTAGATCCTCTTCCACTGAGTGAATGGGGCAGGGGTCGGGGGGAGAGAACCTAAGATGAAAGCCAGTCTTTTATTTGACTTGCAGAAATGACATCCATTACTTCTGTATTCTGCTGTTGGAAGTGAGCAATAAAGCCAGTCCAGAGTCCAGAATGTGGAGGATTACACAGGGCCTCGGATACCAGGAGTCCAGAATCACTGGGAGGCCTCCTAGAGGCTGCCTCCTAGGGAGTTCTTTGTGCCTACCGGGGCCATGTCCCCTGCTGTATGCATGTATTATAAACATCTTCTCCAGTTCTGTTCTATTAATGATTTGATGAACAGAAGTTCTTAATTTTAATGTACCCCAATTTATGGTTGGTACTTTTTGTGTCCTCTTTAAGAAATTTTTGACTACCCCAAAGTCATGAAAATATTTCTCTGTGCAATCTTTTAAAGCAGGGCTTGACAAATTTTCACTGTAAAAGGCCAGATAGTAAGTATTTTAGGCATTGTGAGCCAGACAGTCTCTGTTGCAACTACTCAATACTGCAATTATACAGTGAAAGCCACAATATACAACATATAAATGAGTAGGCATGGCTGTGCTCCAATAAAGTTTTATTTGCAAAGCAGGTTTCAGCCTGCTTTGACCTGTGGGTTCTAGTTTACCGACCTTTGGCCTATGTGCTTCAATTGTTAACATTTTGACAATTTTCTTTTTGGGTACACACTTTTTCTCTCTTTCAGATAGGTAGATAGATAGATAGATAGATAATCTATGTACCTATATTTTGATGAACTCTTTGAGTAAAGTTTTATTAGTTGCATACATTATGATACTTCAACTCTAAATTCAGTTTCCCAGCCTTTTATTTTTCATCTTTCATGATGTTCACAATTTTAAGATCATTTGTTAAGCAGAATGTCATTCAGTATGGATTTATCTGAGGGATTCCTGATATTTATACTCAGAATCAATATTCTTGGCAGACTAATTTTTATGTGATAATATGTCTCACTCAGGCATTACAACAGGAGGCGCATGACGTCATTTTGACTTATTTTTGGTGATATTAATTCTGATCACTTGGTTAAGATGATGTTTACCAGATTTCTCCATTGTAAAGTGTTCTTTTTTTATAAGTAATAAATGAACCTGTGGGTCAATACTTTGACACTGTGCATATTCCGTCTCCCAACAATTGTTTACCCAAAGATATTAACATCCATTAATACTTCTTGCTTGAACTGATTATTACTGCAGTAATTTATGCCCCCCTTTTTTTTTCTTGCACTGGCTGGGAAATATAACACTATGTTAAATAGGCTGATAGAAAGAATCTGTGTCTCTCTCCTGATCTCAGAGGGAAAATATTCATTATTTCACTGTAAGTATTATATTATCTGTGGTTTTTGTTTTATTTATTTACTTTGAAAGATTTTATTTATTTATTTTTAGACAGAGGGGAAGGTAGGGAGAAAGGGAGGGGGAGAAACATCAATGTGTGGTTACCACTCACATGCCCTCTACCAGGTACCCGGCCCACAACCCAGGCATGTATCCTGACTGGGAATCGAACAGGTGACTCTTTGTTTCCCAGGCTGGTGCTCAGTCCACTGATCCACACTAGCCAGTGTGGTTTTTGTTTTATTTTTGTAGTCATTCTTTATCATCTTGAGAAGATTGTCTTTTTTTGTTTTTGTTAAGAATCCTACATGGGTATTGAATTTTACTAATTTTTTTCTGCATCTCTGAGATGACTATACAATTTTTCTCGCTTTTCTGTTAATATTGTGAATTATACTGGTGGGTTTTCAAATTTTGAAATTAATTTCCCAATATTGAAACATTTTAAATTATATTTTTATTATTTCCTAGTTTAATTCCACTGTGGTCAGAAAACATACCCCGATGACTAAAATCTCTGAGTTTTGATGAGACCTGATTTATGGAGCAGCAGGTAGCTAATTTTGATCGATGTTGTTTATATATTTGAAAATACACATTAACTATGTGTTCAGCTGTAGTGTTCTACATGTCTCAAACGATTCAAGGATGTTAATCATGTTGTTCAGGCTTTCTGTATCCTTACTAACAGTGTTTCTGCTTGATCTTCCAGTTACTGAGAAGGGGGTTAAATCCTCTTATGATTGTGCATTTGTCTAGTTTCCCCTTATTTCTGTCAATTTTTTAAAAATATATTCTGAAATCATGTTATTGAATACATAAATATTTACAATTATTATATATTTTGTCCCCACTTATTTCTATCAATATTTCCTACCTTAAAGTCTACTTTGCCAGATATTGGTATAACTATAACAGCTTTCTTTGCTTAGTGTTTTATGGCATTGCTTTCCACGACTTTTACATCTAACTTAACTACATTCTTATATTTAGAGTGTGTCCCTTATAAGTAGCATATAGTTTGATTTCATTTATTTTAATTAGGTTTGAAAATATTTTTAATTGAGTAGTCTACTTACATTAAATGTGATTACAGATACAGATATATTGTGATTTATATTCACCATTTAATTATTTGTTTTTTGTTTCTCCTATGCCTGTTCTATGGTCTCCGCTCTCTCTTTTCTTTCATTCTTTTCAGATCATCTACTATTTCTTTCATCTTTCCACCTCCCATTAGCACCACCACCCACTTATACACTACTAACATAAAGCAATGTTTTTACCTCTGTATAAGACAATGATAGGACTTAGAGAACTTTAAGAACTTTAACTCCACTTACCCTTTCAGTCTTTTGTGTTATTGTTGTCATACATTTTAATTCTGTATATAAATGAGTCTTATAAAATATTATTATTGTTTTGTACAGTAAATATTTATCTAGATTTACCTACATTTTCCCACTTCTGTTGTTCTTCATTTCTACTTGCATTTTTGTGTATCCACATGGGATCATTTCCCTTCCACCTGAAGAATTTCCTTCAGTATTTCGTATCTTTTTTTAACTAAGGTATAATTAACATAAAACATTATAATAGTCTCAGGTGTACAACATAATGATTCACTAATTGTAAATATTGTGAAATAACCACCACAGTAAGTTCAGTTAATATCTATCACCATATATAATTGCAAAATTTTTCTTTTTCTTGTGGAGAGAAATTTTAAGATCTACTCTCTTAGCAACTTGAAATATGCAACACAGTATTGTTAACTATGGTCACTATGCTGTACATTACATTCTCATGACTTTTTTATTTTATAACTGGAAGTTTGTACCTTTTGACATCCTTTACCCATTTTGCCCACCCCCACCCATCTATTCCCTATATACATGAGATCATACTGTGTTTACCTTCTCTGTCTGACTCATTTCACTTAGCATAATGCCATCAAGGTCCACTGATGTCGTCACAAATGACCAAAAAAAAAAAATTCATTCTTCTTTTGGTTGAATAATATTCCATTAAATATATCACATTTTCTTTATCATTCATTCTTTGATGGACACTAAGTATGTTTCCATATCTTGGGCATTGTAAATAATACTCCTATAAACATGGGGGTATGTGTATCGCTGTGAGTTAGTGTTTTTCTTTGGATAAATACCCAGGAGTGGAAACACTGGAGCTCAGTACTTCTTTTATTTGGGTTTTTTGGTGACAAGTTCCCTCTATTTGCATTCTGGAAACCTGTTTATTCCATCTTTCCTTCTGAAAAAAATTTTTACAGATATAAAAGTTTAGGTTAGCAATTATTTTCTTTTATTACTCGAAATATGTCATCCCATTGTCTTCTGGTTTTCACTTTTCTGAGGCAGCTTAATATTCCTTCAGAGATAATTTTTCTCTTTTTCTACCACTGAACATAAATACAGAATCTCAGCATATCTTTTTGAAGATATGAGATAGATACCAAGACACTGAAGAATTATAGGGGAAAAATCTGGAAGAAAAAAGAAGCCCCAGAAAGTTAAACTCAGCATTTGTGACTGCTCTGTCTTCAAGGCACCTCTTGGTGGCCACAGAGGCAGCAGAGAACATGAGAAGAGCTATCTACTGATTCATAAATCCTAAAGGACCACACAAAAAATGGAGACCACGGCCTGTTAAGGGTGGGCAATAGCCCGGTTACTCTCAGCTAGGCTCTGTGTTGGTACCCTGAAGGACTATATCTTAGGAGAAGGGGTAAACCAGAAATAGACCAGTACTGAATTATCTCAATATTGGTTAAGCGAAGGAGATCTGGGATGGCTAATGTCTTAGCCTAGCTTGTGTAAAGCAAATATACGTATTTTGCCATGTATAATATGCACATTATACATGGGATTACTATGCCCATTATTTTACCCATGGTATGTAATCATTATACTCATATATAATGTGCATCCTTATTTTTCCCTAAAAAATTTGGGCAAAAGAATGTACATTATACACGGCAAAATATGGTAAGTCTCCCTGGAGAAATATAACATGATCCAAAACCTAAAATCATCTTTGCTATCTTTTAAATGTAAGGTTCCACACTTAATAAAAATTAATCAGTCACATGAGGAGATAACATAATGATAATGGGGAAAACACAAGACAAGCAATAAATATAGAAATAAATCTACAGATAATGGATAAAGTTTTTCAAGTTTAGGAAATTTTTACAAAGCAGAGAATTTTGACAGAGGTGAGTGGAAAACATATAAACAACCAAATGATAATTTCAGGAGTAAAAAAACATGATAGCTGATATTATCAACTCAATGGATAAGTTTATTAGCAGATTAGACTCCGATAAAAATAGAATTAACAAATGGAAAACAAATCCAAAAAATATCCACACCAAATCCCAGAACAATATCAGTAACAAAAATAGAAAACACAAAAAGAATATGGGACATAGGATGTAGAGTGAAAACATCAAAATATGTATTATTGGAGTTATGAAAGAAGAGAGACATGATGGGCAGAAGTAATACATGAGAAGATAACGGCTGACAATGTTTTTTAAAACCCTGAAAGACATCGAACCAAAGATTTAAGAAACACTTAAAAATTTCTGGAAGGATAAGTATTAAGAAAACCATACCCAAGCACATGACAGTAAAGCTGCTGAAAAGCAAGCAGAGAAAAAAAAAAAACTTCTGCAAGCAACCAGAGGGGAAACAATGAGTAACAGCTGAATTTTCAACAAAAGAGTGAAAGCCAGGAGCCAGTAGAATGGTATCTTCAAAATTCTCAAAGAAAGTAACCAACTGCTGGTTTGGTCTAGACTCAGTGGACATCTGGAGCTGGCTGGAGTTCGCTCTATTCCAATGTCTCTCATTTTGTTCTTGGGTTTAGCAGGCTAACTTGAAAATGTTTTTCTCATGGTAATGGCAGAAACACAAGGGAGTAAGCAGATGCAAGAAGGTACCTTTTAAGCTTCCGCTCATGCCATGTCTACTAAGATTCCATTGGCCAAAGCAAATCACATGACTGAATTCCTAATCAAGAATAAGGAAGTCTGTTCATTCTGCCACTTGACAGAAGGGACTGTAAAGTCATGTGGGGAAGTGCACAGCTACAAGAAGGAACGAAGAATTGGAGCTATCATTGTAATGCACCACCAGGTAAATATTGATAAAGACCTACACAGAGGAATTTTTGTAACCCATTTCTCTGGACAAAAATGAGTCAGGAATAACTACCTAACTAATTTTAGCTGTTGTTCTGACCAAATCTAAAGAGATTTGGTGAGGGGTATGAAAAGTGTTCAAACACTCAGTTAATACTTTCAGAAAGCAGATGCTTGATACCACGTGTGCTTTAACTGAACTCTGAGAGCAACTTCTTTGCAGGATAGGAGGTAATTAAGTGAAGGGAAAAGGTTGTGTTTACTTTTTAAAAATGGGAGCAATCATAAATTGCAATGAAGGAAAACAATTTGATGTGGATTCGAGTGACAACTTTGTTACCCAAACTAATAAAAAGCACTATGTAGAATTAAGTGAGAAGAATATATACATATACACACACAAGTTATTCCTTCCCAGGTTTAGTATTGCTACATTTGACCTATAGTCCAGAAAGAACAGAGCAGAAAAGGCATACAAATGATTAAAATTTCAACGTGTTAAGACCTTGAGATCATGTTTCCTGCTTTATGCAAGAAAAAGGAAACAAAGCAGATTTCAGTACATATGGGCTTAAGTCACGTGTACTTGCTGATGCAGGGTGAGATCAGAGGAAAATCGCCAGGACAACGTGGTTCTTGGAGGAATTTCCTGGGTTTTAGAGACAGTGTGAGGTAAAAGTGTCGATGGGCCCTTTCAAACCAGTCTGGGATGTGCCCTGAGCAGTGGCAACACGTTGCCTCTGACAGTCTCAACTGGTTGCCCTAAGTATAAATTCCTTTGAGAATTATATTCTCTTTAAAAATTCATGTGAATTTCATTCTCTCCTGTGCAATAAATACACTTTTTTTAAAAAAGTGTTTTAACTTATTTATCTTAATGTAATAGTCAAGATTTAGGAGGAAGTGGAACAGGCATGCTATGTCTTTGAGCATTTTCTGGCACACAGTGTCGTAGTCCTTAGGATTAGGTAGTTCTTAAGAACCTCAGGTTATAAAATGTTGGCTTGGGGGCCAGGAGGACTGGTTTTTACCCTTGCCTTTGCCCCTAGTTCAAGTTAGTTTTGGAGAAATTATTTGAACTGCTTAGACCTCAGTTTCCTTGCCTGTAAGAGGAGATTGGACCAGACCGTCTCTGTTTCCATCTAGTTCAGAGCCTCCATGAATTTGTTTCCGGTCCTTAGCTAAGTTAAGCCTTAATGTTCGCCTATGAGGAGACATTCTCCTTGAGCTCCTCTACCGTCACTCAAGCATGTCTGGTGCTCATTTTAATGATCCACCTAGAGAATGAGAGCCAATTTTCCCTTAGAAGCTGATCATACAGATTGGTAGAGTCCACTTTACATGCAACCAGGCACGGTTTCTCATCAGACAATACAGAGGCATCAGACAAAGGGTAGGATAGGAAAATAGGGACCCTGAACAATCAAACTAGAGACAATGCCAATGGAACTTTTTTCGTTAATATACCAAAGTAACACACTTTTCATGGGGGACTGATGGACTTTGGCCTAGTAACAGATGCAAGGTTTTTTGTTTTTGTTTTTTTCCGATTCCATCAGCTTTGAAACTGAGAATGGAAATGAGACACCTGCATTAATAAAACAACAAGGTGGCGTTTGGACACTTAAACTAAACAAAAGAAATTGGACCTGGGAGTGAATTACTTATTTATGGGCATCTCCTGTCGAGCTAGCTACCCTGTCTAAGGCCGGGGATGCTCTCTTCCGTGGTCCTTCAGGAAAGTGGGGAGGGCTCTGTGATCATTTGTGGCTTAGTTAAATAGTGAGCTGGTTGGGGGCGGGGTCATTTGGTCCAAAGCTTCCTTACAAGGAAGTATGCTCCCTCTCCTTCTTCTCTTGAAGACATTTTGAAATCTATTCCATGACAAGCAGAAAATGCACTCAGGAATTTTATGAGGTGATATATATATATCCAGGAGGCAGTGACAAAATTAAATCGAAGTGAAACAGGGTCAAAGTTCTTAATAAACCCTGAAAAGGAGAAACTCCTGAGGGGCTGGGAGCAGCCTGATTTCTTGCATCTGTTATAACTCACCTGGGAAAAGCATACACAAGCTCGGGCATTGGGCGGAAGTTCTCTGCCAAGGAACTGGACGTGCAGGACGACATAAGTGGTCTCATGCATTTCTGGTTTCCACTACTGTCCCCCCAAACCTACAGCAGTTCTCATGTCATGTTGCGTAATGTCATTTAAATAAACATCACCCGTGTCTCATAGAACAGAAGTATTTCACAATCTCAAATGAATTCTTCATAGGCTTTTGCATATATGCAGTCTGAAACATAGGTCTTGTTATTGTCTCCAAGTTTACTTAAACATAAACTCATTGTTATTATATATGGGCACATCCCGTACAGAAAGAGTTTATATGGACACATGCAACATAAGTCTTGGTATAAAATTGGTTCTGTCATAGAACATTTTCTCCTTGTAACTAGGAAGAAAGGGTTTGGTGTTAAGAAAGGGTGTGGATAGAAGAGAATGCCACAAAGGAAAAGCTCATTTCCCCAGCAGCACTTTACTGAGAAGTCATGCTTTCCCACTAGAATCCACAAAGGTACGGTAAGTGATCTTCTCACAGTGCCTACAACAGAGATTATGGGGGCCCAACATTAAGGAGGGGTCAAAGGATCAATGAGACCTGAGAGTCAGAGGGTATTAGAGATATGACTGTCAGACCCAAGGCCTGAAGGGCCAGGGTGGTTACTGCCTTCTTAGGCAGGAGGGCAGGCAAAACTAGAAAGATTTGAGCCCTAAGACCATGGCTTGTTGCCAAGGCCCAAGGCAGAATTCACTTCGTTTTGGCTGCCCTCCTTACCCTGGTCCCTTCCAGTCATCAAAATCGAACAGCTGCACACCTGCCTGTCCTTTCCTCCTTCGCGATCTTATTAAAGATCAATTATTTCAAGCAAGTTTTCATCGCCACTCAGAGTTTCCCAATCTAGTCAACTCCTTACCCAGGATGAGTGCAACCATTCGTTTCTTCCTTTCCTGTCTTTGAGGGGAAAACACCCAAACCAAAAATGAAGCCTACACAAGTAACTAGATCAGGATGGCACCATATCATTACGTGTTTTCTCATCCCTGGCCAGCGAATTTACCCATTTCCAAAGGCCGCGGTTTCAGAACATCATTCCTTATCTCGAACCCCAAGCCTATCACTCTTAGCAGAAGACTTAGAGAACTGCTTGCCCAAGAAAATAAAGGTCATGAATTTCTTCAAGCTTCCTCCCTTCGACTCCCTCTGCAGTCATCTTTTCTTCTTCCCCTCCAGAAGTGGTTTTCTTGTGCCTGCCAACACTCGTCTTTATACCAACTCTCAGTTCTATAATGTCTCTCTTTTTTAGTACTTTTTAAAATCAATTATTTTACCCTTGTGTTTTCAATATCTTTATTTAATTCTTCACACATTCTACTAGCATGCTCAAATCCCAACCATTATTTAAAAAAAATAAAAATCTCTGCATCTCTTCTTCCTTTTGTGGTCGCTTCCAGCTTTTCTCCTCTTCACTACCTTGCTTAAAAAAGATGCTTTCTGCCTTTGCCTCCTTATCTCCCATTTTCAGCTCACTGAGACCTGGCACTAACCTCATCATGGTCATAGAAAGGCACTGTCAGTGGGCACACCTGGACCGCTGACCGGATCTTCCCTCCCAGTGATGTGGGAGGAAAATATCAACGTTCCTGCTTGACAGATTGTAGGGGGCACTATTGTTCCCACACAGATTCCCCCACTCAGGACTGAGGCGCTTGTTCACCAGCTGCTGGGGGCGTTGCCTGCGAGGCTTACACCTGACTCCTTCCCCAGTGATCGCTCTCAGCATAAAGGGGCCGCCTCACTTGTGGTTCTTTCCTCTCCAGAGGCAGCCAGCACTCGCCAGCTTGTTGGTCTGGAGTCAGCACAGGGCCCCGTTGCTAAGTGAGGGACACCTTTGAAGAACCATCCAAGCTTCAAACCTTTCCACGAGGTTGACTGAGGCCTTTGGTACAACGTCACTGCCCAATCTGGCTTCCCCAACAGGTATTGTTTCTGAGAGCACACCCCAGTATGCTTCCTGCTAGCAAATGTCTATCTCAGAGTCTGTTTCCTGGGGAAATTGATGTCCAGACACAGGAAAAGCTAGTTACTTCCCCAGAAGACCTGGTGCTAGAGTTGGGGAGTTCCTTACTTTCAATCTGAGACTCCACCTCTCAGGGCTCTGTGCTGGCTCATACTGATGTATACTGACGTAGAAAGCTTGGATCATCAGTCTGTGCCAGCAAACAAGGCCGAATACAAAAATATATTTTTTCCCAGACAACAAATGTTATCAAATCTCAATTTCAATTTCTAAATTTTTTGTTCATTTTAAAAAATTTCCTCGAGTAACTGTTATTTGGGACAATACTGGATCCAAGCCTCTTCTTTGGAACCAGTCAAATTTCTAGGAATTTACTTTTTAATGGTACCTCTATCGCCAGGATGTGCTCCCTTTTAGAAAAACTGTGCCCTTCTCGTTGCTTCTCTGCATTTTTAGTTCCTGTCCCATCAAGTCCGCAAAGGTGTGCTTGATGATGACAGTTTTAGCTTCCTCAAGTCTTCACACTGCCACTCTGGGAACACTGCAGAATTAGATGGAGTTCTCCATTCCACTTTCATCTGGGCTTTCAAAATTGTTGGAAATGCTATGACTAAGAATGTGCCATTTATTAGGATCATAGAATGTATGATCTTTTTTATTTTGCTAGATTTAAACCATTCTGATATGTCCAATTACATGTATTTAAGGGTGGACAGCCTTCTAATTGTGAGCAATTCTGCGTTCCCTAATATCAAAATGTATTCCAAATCCAAACTCCTTTCCCTACTTTTTTTTTTTTTAAGTATGTCGATTGGTTGTTTAACACGAAACAACAAGCACTCTAAAAATGTAGTGGTTTTAAGCAACAACCAGTTCTTAATTCTCATCCTGTCCTTGGTTTGTCTGGACATTTCTGCTGATCTGGATTGGGCGTCACTGAGCTCAGCTGGACTTGCTCACGCATCTCCACTAAGGGCTAGGGCCGGCCCTCTTGGACGGCTTCAGCTGGGATGGCACAGCTTTGCTTCGTGGGGTATCTCCCTCTCCAGTTAGCCTGGGTCTGTTCTCATGGCATGGCAGGGCTCCAGGAACAAGCAGGCCTAACTGTGCGGGAGAGTAAGCCCCATGCAAGCCTCTGCTTGCATCTCATTGCTCACAGCCCAGAGTCAGAATGGAAGGGGATTATAAATTGTACCCCAAAAGGCTTGGATTCCAGAAGTCTATTAATTTGAGCCATTCATGCAAGCACTCTTAGGCCAACTCACTATCGCGATCTGATTTGATGGCTTCAGGAGCCCCCATTCTAACTGCTGGCCTTCTTTTACTCTTGATCCTTTCGGTCCATTCTCTAGCTGCTAGCCAGAATCATCTTTTAAAAACATTAATCAGATCATGTCGCTCCCCTGCTCAATACCCTTCAATGGCTTCCTGTTGCTCTTAGAGTCAAATCCAAGTGGTTTACCATGACTACCGGGTTGTAAATGATCTGACGGCCCCGGCCTATCCATCTCTGTGTCCTCCTGTTATAACCACACTCCTCCTGCCCACTCTGCTCGGTCACTCTGTTCTTCATTCTGCTCCTCCAGCCTTAGGGATCTTGTCCTTAGAGCTCTCTCCTTCAGACATGTTTTGCCCCAGGCGTTTGGATGGCTAACTTCTCATCTTGTAGCTCATTCATTCTGTCCCCACAGAGGCCTTTGCTGGTCATTCGTGGTAACACGGCTGTGGGCCATACCACCCGTCCCCCCATGCTACAAACTTTAACTTATTACCCCTTTTTATACTATTTTTTTAGCATTTCAACATCTGAAATTATTGGTTTTTTACTCTTTTTCATTTTGTTCTCCTTCTGACTAGAATGTGAGCTTCATGGGAGCAGGAACCCTGTCTCTCTTGAGACTTGCTCTCTCCCTCCCTGATGCTAATGCTTATAGACATGCACACAGAGACGTCAATAACCACTGAAAAAAATATGTAAGCAACTTAAAATCCAGGCATAGTGGCCTAACATGTAAAACACACACATTCTACTTCACTGACTTAAGTACAAATCATGGCCATATCTCTTCTAATATTCAAAGCAATACAACTCTATGCCCCGTTCCCCCCCTCCCCCATTTACAAGACCTTTTCGGTCAGATATTCTGGTTAATTCTTTCATTTTTTTGTGGGCCCATTTCACATTTCTCACCAATGTAACTGGATGCTTCATGGTTATCCCTGCTTCTCCTCTGGTCATTGTTCAGTAGCTTTCAGGGGACAATGCAGCGGTCCACTAGGTAAGTGGGGATACTCTTGGTGACAGCTGGGGGCCATCAGTGAGTGTGGAGCGAACTGGTTGTAGGGGCAGAATATCTCTCTGGCATCTGTCATTCACGTCTTGACTTTAGAGGACAAGGCAGTTTATTAATTTAAAATCCCAGTTGGAGTAAGTGTCCCAAGAGGCCTGCTATGACAATTTTTCTGTACTCCCCTGAGCTTAAGCCTAGTAGATTATTCTCCAGTGGAAGATGATAAGAGTATTTCAACAGAACGATCTGTAGTTTAGATCCAAGATGGTCCTTCAGCAGCATATTTTCAGGAGGTAGAACTTCCCTAGTCTATTATCTGGCTCTTTTTGCGATATTGAGTTCTGTCTCCGAATGAGATCTACGTGCTTTTCTTCGGGCTTTCACAGATAACTAAGGCTCAGTAGGTATTCATTCAAACTAATATTTTAAAATGCTTTCATTTCGCCTCATGCCAAAAGCCTTTCACTCCTTGCTCTTTCTCTTCCTGCCCTTGACGGTCCTCCAGAAATGGTTCTTATAAGCCTATTGATAAAGACTCTGCTCATATCTGATAGTTGCCCAAGAATCCCATCAATGCTCTACACTTCCTCAGAGCCCTTGCTCGTGTTCTTTTTCACACCTGGAATAAAGTTCCTTCGCCCTAAAGCAGAAAGAACTTCAAGAATTTCCATGAAGGTAATAAAATTTAGCTTCAGAGCCCCTCACGTGCACTGGCCCTTTCTAAGACCTTAGGAGGGATCCTAGCAATGCATTCACATGCAAAATTGGCAAAAATAACGTGGCCTAATGACAACTGACAAAACTGCTCTCTCTTTCCCCTGGTGTTGGGTGATGATGGATGGCCCTGGGCATGCTGGCAATCCAACGGAGAGAAAGTTAAGTTGGAAAAACATTTAGTTTACATTTAGTAGAATATATTTATGTGGTAGGCAGTCACTTCCATATATCGTTAGGTTATTTCTGGCCATTCCTGTAGAGGAAGGGTTCCTAGGAATCTGACTGTTGGCTGCTCTGCTAACTCCTTGGGCAGAGCCAGGGGGTCACTGAGGATATGTGTGTCTACTTGTGTACCTGGCACCAGAAATACATGGGTGGTGGAAGAGAAACAAGGTTTGAAATGCACAAAGGCAGAAAACAGTGTGTGGAAAGTTCTTCCAAACACCAAATGTAGAAAAATGTAAGCCAAGTATTTGGTGTTTATGGATGTCTGCTCAAAACAGGACCTCGGTCTGGACAATCCTCTATAACACGGTGATACAATTATACATGCACTATACATTTTCTTCCTGTTATATGGTAATCATGTGAAATAAAATTTATCAGAATCCCTGTGTTTTTAGTACTACTATGAACAGAAACTATATCTGTATGTAAAGTCATGTTTTATGCATCCTAATTATCAAAAGCAAATTTCAGTTAATGCTGCTAGAAGAATGACTGAGTTATCTTTGTATTTGCTCTGTAGAAAATGTTACAAAATCCATGGCTGATGAAGAGGCAATCCGAGAGTATAAAGTCAGAAAGTATAGTAAGAAACATGAAAGACATGTATAGGGCAATTAAATTTATACAATATTTTTAAGCCTTGTCTGGGTAGCTCATTTGGTTAGAGTGTTGTCCCGATACACCAAGGCTATGGGTTCAATCCTTGGTCAGGGTATGTACAAGAATCAACTGATGAATGCAGAAATAGCTGGAACAAAAATCAGTGTTTCTCTCTCTCTCTCTTCCTCTCTCTAAAATCAATACAAATGCATTGTATTTTTAAATTTTTGTCTGTTTTTTAAGTTTTAAATTATTAGTGCTTCCTTATACCTGATTTTACATTCATAAGTTTTTGTTATGTTCTTAAAACAGGGCCTAAAAATTGTATAAGCTTCAACTCCCATTCAACCTGGGTCTTCTCCTGGCAAAACCAAAACGTAACCTATTATCTCAATAAATCATCTCAATGCAAAAGTAATAATTCCCATTAACTGAGTGCTTGCTATGAGTCTGACAATATTCTAGACACTTTATATAATTCTCTTATTTAATCCTGAAAATAAACCTATGGACTGATATGGTTCTCATTACAGTGAGTCACAGAAAAATAATTTGTTCAAGACCACACAGTTAAAGCTAATTCTGTCTCATTCTGCAGTCTGTGCTTTACCCAGAATGCTTTGCTTCTGTAATCCGCTGTGTTGCAGAGCTTGGCATTTAACCACATATTTTTTCTTGTGTCGCCGGTCTGCTGGTTTATGTCTGTGCTCCTTGACTCCAGCTGTAAGTTCCTTAAGAAAAGAATAGAGCCCAAATTTCTTTGATATCACCCGCAACACATGGCAGAGAGCTGAACCTGAGGTAGAATCTCTTTAATTCTTGACAGTTAAAATTGATTAGAAATCACCTCTGTCTGGAAAATGCCTCAAGAGGAGAAGTACGGGAATAAATGAAAAAGAAATGTTCTGCTTTAATACAATATGCTTTCACATAGAATTGGTGGGGGAAATCATTGATTTTCGATTAAAAATGTAAAAAGAGTTAATATGCAGTTTGTAGCTACAGGTAGGCTTTGGGTTTCCGTTCTGAGCCATCATTGCTGGCTGGCGGGTACATGTGTAAAATGCTGGTTACCATAGCAACCAGCACAGCGAGCTTTTCCACTCTCATTTGGTTTATGAATCCAAATCAATAAATGTTTATCAAGAACTCTCCAATTGGCCAAAGAAGTAAAAACTTAAGCCAGAAAAATCCTTCGGTCCTGTGAATGTTAGTCATAGATATATTGGCCATATTCTGGGGACAAAAGAAAAAAAGGCTATTCATGGAACAAACAATTGGCTACATCACTTTCCTTGCAAGATCACTTAGGGAAAGCTCGTGAGTGAAAATCTATTTCATATGCTTACTGACAACAAGAATACAAAGTGTCCATGTCCAAGGCAGAAAGGCAAAACTTCACAAGTCACAGATTCTGGGTCTAAAAAGAACATTGATGTAATTAGACTGAAATGATTACAGTTCAGATAGAGTAGGTAGAGACATTATCCTACATCTGTGGATATGTTTTCTATGACATGCAAGCAGAGTTCACATCAATGTGGAATTTAGAATGAAGAGTTCCAACAAAATCAAATCAGACCACCAACTATTGTAAGTATTCTTTCTATAGCATTTCAAACAAGATATTTTTAGTGAAAGGGAAAGTCGTTTTCCTCTAATCTTCATCTAGTAGCTGTTAAATTTATTTATTAAGCCAAAATCTCCTCCTACTCCTATCCTTTCACTTCTGGCCATTGGTCTTTGTTTGTCCATTGGCACAGCAAAGAGCTAATGCATCCCGTTCCCTCTTGGAGGCAGCCCTTCAAGTTTTCGAAGGCGGCCATTGAACCTTTCGTTAGTCTTCTTTTATTATTGGATTGGCATCATTCTAATCTCTCTCTCTTTGTCTCTCTCTCTCCCCATTTTTTTTCCTCAGAATGCTCTTAAATTGTTAGCATTCTTCTCCAAATGATCTTTAGAAATCTCTGGGTGTGGGTTAAGATTTCAAAGAAATTACTTCCTATGCTTTCTGTATCTATAGATGACGTGGCTAAATGTGTGTGTGTGTGTGTGTGTTTGTGTGTGTGTGTGTGTGTGTGTGATGTGTTTATGGCCACGCTGCACTGTTGGCACAGATTAAGCTTCTGGTTGGCTAAAACACACAGGGCACCCCATCCCAGAATAGGAGTGAATTAAATAAATATTTTTCCTAGGGAGAACCAACTAAGGCAGGGATTCCCTGGCAGTCCACTAGCCTGAAAAGCAAAAAGAAACAGATGGTTTTGGCAGATATTTTGCTGGCTGACATAAAGTGGAGAAGGAGTAACTGTCCCCAAGATGCAGTTTGAGGGTCTTAGAGAAGAGCCCCCTGCCCCTAAATATCTCCGTCATTCAAATGCCGAATTGGCTGGAATTTCGCCTTTTGGAAATGTTAAACATCTCCTGGTCGTTCCCCCCTCAAAAGGACATATTGAATCACTAATAATATAATGTGAATGAGATTGCCACATTTTTTTCTTTTGGGAAGGAAGAGAACCAGGAGCAGTAGGAAAGAATGAACTTCCCGGATTTGGAGGGAAGAAAGAGGCATTAAAAAAAGGGGAAATAGTTTAGAAAGAAGTAGTGGGATTCTCTGAAGGCTTTGCAGTGTTGTTTGGGGTCGGCCTATGGTTAATTCTGTGGCCAGGAGAAGGATTAAATAATTATATGTACACCAATGAACGAAATGAGAGGGTAGAAGAGGCTAAAGTGCTAGTATAATAATAAGTGAGCCTGAGACAGCAGGGAATGGTGGGGACATTGGAACCTAGAGGGTCCCGCTAAAGGGGTGACCATTGCTCAGCTCCAGGCAAATATTGCAAAGGGGGAAATGCAGGCCCTGTACTGTCAGGTCTTTCAAATTTTCAGGAATCTGGAAGCCTACGTAAAATCTAGCTTGGGAATTCTGACCAATACTCTGAGAGGCAAACACAAATCTCTGGTGGAATTTTAAAAAGATGAAATTCAGAAACAAAGAGTGGAGTGGTGGTTACCAAAGGTTGGAGAATGAGGGAGATGAGAAGATAGTGGTTAAAGGGTATAAACTTCCATTATAAGATTAATGAATTTGGGGATCTAATGTACAGCATAGTGGTTGTAGCTAATAATACTGTATCATATACTTGAATTATTGCTAAGAAAGTAGATCTTAAATGTTCTCACCCCCCAAAATAAATGGTGCCTCTGTGACAGGAAGGAGCTGGTAGATAACACTATGGCGGTGATCATTTTGCAATTTATAAATGTGTCCAATCAACACATTGTACACCTTAAACTTATCCAATGCTGTGTGTCAATTATATCTCAATAAAGCTGGGAAAATTAAAAACAAAACAAACCAATCTCTCTGCTGCCAGATATGGATGAGGCTACCAGTTTGTAGTCCCTAATCTTAGGGTCTACATCAGAAGGATTTATAGCTGCATTTATTTCAGTGGAGCAAGTAACAGAGACTCCAGAAATACTAACAAGTAGTATAGGAGCTTGTGCCTTACCACTTTTTAAACCTGAGGGCCTTCAAGGGGTTTACTTGGAGAGCTTATAGTGTGTTTTCTGGAGTCTGAGGGTAAATAGAGGATGATGATACCTGAAGGCTCGTGTTTGAGAGACCCAAGGGCAAGAAGCCGTGACCACCTGCCTGCAGTGACAGAGCAGAGAAAAAGAGTTACATTGGAAGCCAACAGCGCTTTACGGTGTGCGTACGCATGTCTTCCAAATGTGTTTGAAAAAGTTAGGAACTTGTCTGCCTGAGACAGAACCTGATCACAGAGCCAGTTTGAACATGTAGTGGGGAGGAAAACAACCCCACTTAGGTCTTCAGCCCCTTCTAAAGCAACTACATGCGCAAATGTAAGTAGTTTCTCTTTCCTGAAACTTTATATAATCAAAATACCTTGGTGCTTTTCCCAAGATATTCGATTATATGGATAATGTATTGAAATAGTCCCCTATTGAAGGATTTTCATACTGACTCTAATTTTTTGCTACTACTACTGATTCTGCAGTAATAACTTTGTTTGCACATGAATTTGCATATACCCCTACATTGTAGGATAACTACTAGTATGGAATTGCTGACAGCCTGTGTGTACACTTTTTATATTGAAAGATGTTACCCAATTGCCCTCCAGTCAAGTAATATAAATTTACATGCCCACCAATAACGTATGCTACTCACAGTGTGTCAGTGAGTCCGCAGCACAGACCACAGCACAGACCACAGCACAGACCACAGCACAGAGCTGGTTAGGAATGCGCTTGGAAACAGGCCCCACCCCAGATCTTCTCAGTCAGAATCTGCATGTTAATAACATCATCCACCTTAAAAGGTGGTTTGTAAGCATTTGGGCTCCAGAAGTCCTGTAGCCTCTTCACAGATGGCTGTCAATCTAACTGTCTCCTTATAGTTTGATTTTGTATTTCCTTTAGTTAGATGAGCTTGAGGATCTTTGCATGTGTTTAACAATCACTTTTAAGTATTTATATATTAAGGAAATTATCTCAGTGTCTGTGACATGATTTGCAGATATTTTCCTGTTTATCAGTTGTCTTCAATTTCTAATGTGTTTTCCTTTGTTGTGCAAAAATTTATTTTTCTATAGTTAAATTTGTATTTCTTATGGTTTCTGTGTCCTGACTCATACAAATCTCTTGCCCACTCCACACTTATTTAAATAGTTTTGTTTTCTTTATGTATACTTTATGGTTTTATTGTTTACATTTAAATATGTTTTCTATCTGGAATTTATTTTGGTCCAAGGAATGCAATGTAAATTTATTTTACTTTTTTCCAGGTAGCTGCCTCCTTGTCCTTATACCATTTATTGAATAATTCATTTTTTCCTCATTTATTTGAAATGTCACTTTTAATGAAATACTAAATTTCCCGATGTGAACTCTCTATTAATTACTGACTGTATCGTGCTTCCTTTTGATGAACCAAGATTTTCTACTGCCCTGATGAATATATTCTCCCAGGTTCATGCTCCTCATGATCAAAATGATCAAAATTTACCCACCTTGTATAATCCTTTGCATCCAAGTTCCTGTAGGTGACAACTCATCTGATGTGGAAATACAGGATAAAGGCTTACCAGTGTAAGGGATTGGAACAGGACGCACAGAATGTGCCCCTTTCTCATGTGACTTATTTTGAGCTGAAGGCCATCAAGACCCTGTGGGTTCATGAGAAACTTTTACCTCTCCCTTAAAGCACTGAAATTAGCAGCCTTGCCCATCATAAGAGTTATTACCAAAGATGATGTTTTTTAATGACCTATCTCTGTGGTGGGGCATAATTACTGACCTTCCGCTCTTAGCATTCTGCAATGACCTTCCTCCCCTCTAAAGCCCCAACGCACCTTACTTCATCCTTAGCTCAGGATGCCACGTATACCTCGTTTTACCTTTCATCTCAGAACCCCTCATGTACGTGCGATCTCTGGCTCACTCATGCGTGTGGGGTTCCCCTACTGCATGTAATGAAATTTGATCCTTTTCTCTTGTTACTCTGTCTCACATCTATTTGATTATTACACCAACCAAAAGGGCCTTCAGGTAGAGAAGTTTCTTCCTCCCCCACACCAGGGTCTGGAGGTGTGTTTTTTCTTTTTGTTTTGTTTTTAATAATGACTTTAAACAGAGAAGTAACTGATGGGGATAAGAAATCCAAGAATGGAACAGATTTTTAGAATTTATCATTTTATGCCACAGAAGCAGCAGCTGATTGTGTTTTCCCAGTCCCAGCTCTAAATTAGGAAGTCAGACTTCAAGTCCCCCTCCCCCACTTTTTTGAATTTTCAGAGCTATTCATGGGTTATATAGCATTCTTCCTATCACTGCCTCATTATCTTTATTGCATTCTCATCTCTGATTCATTTATATTTTTTGAATCAAAACTTAAAAGTATTTAGAATTTCTTGACATATTTCTTTTAATATCCCTCTCTTTTAAGTTAGTGTTGTCAACCCTGATAACTATTAAAAACAAGAAATGGAACTCAAATATATTACATAAAAATAGAAATATTCGTTTTTACTATATATGTTCATAACATCCCTTTAAAATAGAGTTATTTTCTCTGATGACATAAAATGAGAACACATTCTCTGGGGTTACCCACAGGAGAAGGAGCAGGAGAGCATTTATTCTTTGGCTTGAGTTCCTTTGTTCAAGGGTTGTTCTAAAGGTGTTGATTCCCTCCCGTCCCAGGCCTGTGTAAGTGGCAGAGTAGTTGGGTGGTCCCCCTCAGGCACCCCAGGTGGAAAGGTCCAGACAGTCAGCAAGACAGAGGTCACTCTGCTGAGGCTAGTGTGTCAGCTACACGTGAGGGCACCTGGCTGCCACAGCAACGGGCAAAGCAATACGGGGTGCTTAGAGGGTGTAATACAGACATTAGAGATGCCCCCCATACACCAGCGCACCAGGAGAAATATTCCTAAATGGAGTTGAGCTTCTGAATACACTTCATCACCTGCTGCTGGCATTGAATTTTAAGATGGAGGTGAATGTGATGTTTTTAGGTGGCTATAGTGAGATGGTGAGTGACGGTGGACCACACTCCTTGTGGACTCCAGCCACATTTCTTAGTGGCCTGCAGCTGAATTTGCAGAGTCCCACAGGAGACCCACCACCCAGCCAGTGCCTACCACCTTGCCCACTCAGGAAGTGTCCTTAGTCATCTGTAACACCACAGACCATGTCTGCCTATTCACCCGTGCCAGGCCGTGGTGCTAGTAAGAGAAATCACAGCACAGGGAAATAGGCTCTGAGGTTTTGTGGTTACCTGCTATTGTGAGGAGCATGGCTAGCGCTGCAGCGGGCACTTGCGGAGGTCATCGGGGTCCACCAAGCTGGCACTAAATAAGGCAACCTTTGAGTCACAGAGGTGGCTCTGCAGGCATAGGTACTAGTGCAGGCTTTGCAGACAACAGACACCATTTCACACAACTTTCTCCAGTGACTTCAAATCATTTCTGGAATGAAGTGGGAAATACATCCTTGTATATATAGGTACATACACATACAAACATGTCTATGTCAAGAGCAGTCATGGTACAAAGACAGAGACAATTGTCTATGAAAAGCTTGGTTTGGCTCTGGAGACCCAAGTTGAAGGATTGTCAGGTGAGGGAACATAATGATATGTGGCCTTTCAGACAGAGATGAGTTTTACATCTCAGAGAAGGCCAAGAAAATAACCCAGCCTGACCCCGATACTCAGAGAAACAACAGATGCAATGAGCAGGCGAGTGTGGACATTCAGACCTGCTCAGCAATATGGGATGCAGGGGTACAATCCTGACTTGGCTAGACAGCCCCCTTTTCACCGCAGACTCCTTTTCCCTCTGTGTTCTGTGTTAGCTGACAGTCTCAGCCCGTTTGTCTTCACAATTTGTTTAACAAAATTTAGGAGGATTTATCACACATGCAAAACACTAATCTAAGAACCTCACAAATAGGCAGTCATATAGTTCACATAAAAATACTGTGAAGTACGTAGTGTTATCATCCCCATTTCACAGATGATGATGCTGAAGCGCAAGAAGCTACATAATTTACTCAAGGCCATGCCACATGGCACTGGTAGAGCTGAGCCCTGGAGTCTGTGCCCTTTTTTGTCCACCATTGAAGGTTGATCACCGTACCCCCTTCCTGAACTCCAACGGTGTTTATCATTGTAGTGTTTGATTCTAGTTGATTTTGTATGATTCTTTAATTGTTTCGCATGTTGGCTTTGTTTCCTCAACTAGATGATGAGAAACCCATAACAACAGTGTGAGCAGAAGCTGTCTGAGTCACTGACATTGTCAGACAGAATCTGAGGAGTATGACCTTTCAGATCCCTAAGTTGTTATT
Organism: Mormoops blainvillei; assembly: GCA_004026545.1. Taxonomy (NCBI): domain Eukaryota; kingdom Metazoa; phylum Chordata; class Mammalia; order Chiroptera; family Mormoopidae; genus Mormoops; species Mormoops blainvillei. Next base: position 12,495 of record PVJD01001807.1, on the reverse strand, counting down.
CAGGGTGTATTGGCTCCGCTCCTGATCTCAGGCAGCTTAGGTATCTTATTTTACATGAAGAAGAGACCGTAAGGTGCAGATCAGAAGTGGGGAGTTTATAAAAGGCAAGCACACCAATGGCAGGAGGTACAATGGAGAGACCAAGAGGCTGCAAGAGAGAGGCAGAAACTGTGATGTTGCTCAGTCATGAATGTCCACCTTCTTTCCTCCACGAAAGCTTAAATAATGTTTTGTTTAAAAAGATAGCAAAGTGTTAGATTTTCTTCCTCATAAAATGGTTCAAATAAAAATAATTATTGCAGGCCTTGGCCAGGTAGCGCAGTTAGTAAGAGCATCACCCCGATATGCCAAGGTTGCAGGTTTGATCCCAGATCAGGGCACATACATGAATCGCCAATGCATGCATAAATCGATGTTTCTGTCAAATGACTTTTAAAAAATAACTATTACAACTTTAAAAAGTAAACTTACTTATCTTAACATTTTTTAGCTATGTTGGGCAAATATGAGGTGCCACCGCAGTTCCTTTTGTCCCTTTAGTAACAGTTTAGTGCCAAAACCCCTCATGGACCATTTCCTCCAGTAAAGAAATAAAAATATCTGATGACTATATAGCTAAAAAGATCAAATGTAACCTAGGTTGAATTCATTATTATACAATGATTAGATGACTGTTATTATTCATATTCAATAACATAACAGAATAATATTACCATTCAATATGATTTTATTCAATATAAAGTCTGTCTGACTTTAAAAGAAATTAAGATTAAGACATGCTGTGAGCCCTAGACCCACACTCCAGATCACCCAGGGGAGATGGCCAATTGATAAAGTATCCATATTCCTCCCAAGGACTTAGCATATGTCATAACTTTTGAAAATAAGTATTAAAAGCCAGTGCAGCTGGTAATAATTTGCTATAAATAGAAATTAATTTTAAAACACAAAAGACAAATTTCCTACATTTTCTCTTTTTCCCCTTTCTTTTCTTTCCTTTCATACCCTTACCCTTCTTTCATTTAAAAAAATTTTTAATTTTATTGTTATTCCATTATTGTTGTCCCAATTTTTCACCCTTTGCCCTCCGGCACCCAGCCCACCCCACACTCCCAGTCACCCACACCGTTGTTCATGTCCATGGGTCATTCACATGTGTGCTTTGACCCATCCCTTCCCCTTCTTTCCACCATTTTTCCACTCCTCCCTCTCCTCTGGCCAATGTCAGTCTGTTCCATGTTTCCATATCTCTGGTTTTATTTTGCTTGTTAGTTTATTTTGTTCATTAGATTCCTCTTATAAGTGAGATCATATGGTATTTGTCATTCACTGACTGGCTTATTTCACTTTGTATAATACTCTCCAGTCCCATCCATGCTGTTGCAAAGGGTAGATGTCCCTTCTCTCTTTTTGCTGTGTAGTATTCCGTTGTGAAAATGTACCACAGTTTTTTGATCCACTCAAAAAACTGTACCACAGTTTTTTGATCCAGTGCTGGACACCTGGGCTATTTCCAGCACTTGGCTATTGTAAATAGCCCTGCTATGAACATAGCAATGTATAACTTCTTTTGAATTGGTGTTTTGGGATACTTAGAGTATATATCCAGCAGGGGAATTGCTGGGTCAAAGGGCAGTTCCATTTTTAATTTTTGGAGGAAATCCCATACTGTTTTCCACAGTGGCTGCACGAGTCCACATTCCCACCAACAGTGCACTAGGGTTCCTTTTTCTCCACATCCTCGCCAGCACTTGTTGTTTGTTGATATGTTTGTGATGGCCATTCTAACAGATGTGAGGTGATATCTCATTGTGGTTTTAATTTGCATCTCTCTGATGGCTAGTGATGTTGAGCATCTTTTCATATGTCTATGGGTCATCTGTATGTCCTCCTTATAGAAGTGTCTATTCAGGTCCTTTTCTCATTTTTTAAATTGGATTGTTTGTCTTCCTGGTGTTGAGTTGTATGAGTTCTTTATATATTTTGGTGATTAAGCCCTTGTCTGATGTATCACTTGTATGTTCTTCCATATGGCTGGTTCCTTTTTCATTTTGATAATGGTTTCTTTAGCCATGCAGAAACTTTTTAATTTGATGTAGTCCCATGTGTTTATTTTTTTCCTTATTTCTCTTTACTAGGAGATACATCAGCAAAAATATTGCTACATGGGACATCTGAAACTTCACTGCCTATGTTTTCTGCTAGGGTTTTTATGGTATCATGACTTATATTTAAGCCTTTAATGAAGGTGGAAAGAGTATAATACTATTATAAGAACTGAAAAAAGAAAGAAAAGGAAAAAAACGATGGTGAGATGTCTAAAGGAAAGAGAAACGATTTTTGAGAGAATAGGGGGAGGAGAAATAATAAGCTTAAGGGTTAGAAACAAGGCTAGAAAGGGAGAAAATAAAATTTAAAACAAAAATGAGACAGGGCAGGAGGAAGGCAAAATGGAATGAGACGGGGAACAGTAAAATATGAGATTTAAAATTAAAAAATAGTGAACAACTAGGAACTGAATTAAAGAAATGCAACAACAACCCCAATATCAATCATAACCCAGCAAATATTAATAAAGGTGGAACAAAAATAAGGATATTAAAAGAAAGGGAAAGAAAATGTGAGTAATGGAAAGAAGGAAGATTTTGAGAAGATAGGGGAGGAGAAATAGAAAGAGTGAGCAATAAAAACAAGGTATGGAAAGGAAAAAAATAAAATTTAAGAAAGAAAAGGATGAAGGCCATATGCAATAATAGAAGGTGAGAGTAAAATATGAGATGTGAATTAAAACTAAAATTTAAAAAATAACAAAAATAATGGTAAAAATTAAAAATATATAAAAATAAAATAAAAAATAATGAAATAATTGGAACAAAATTGAAAACCAAGAAACAATGTTAAAAAGCTATGCTGGAGAAAAACAAATAGCACAGATGATGAAAAAGGAGGTGGAATTCATCACAGCAGAGTCTAGTGTTTGTTGGCCTGTGGTCTTCTCCTTCTGGACCTGTTCCTGATGTCAGCTGGTGTCCCAGTTTAGCTTTAGGCAGCTTGTTAGAAGCTGCAAGTGATCCACAGTCTGTAACTTTCTCCTTCAGCCTTGGCTATTCCCCACTGTTCTGCCCTGCTGGCTTTTTATCAACACAAGGTGCAGGGGTGGTTCATCTAATGTCTGACAGCACCACATGTACTACCTCCATCCACCTCAAGAGGGGACCTCTGGTGTGATTAGGAAGGTGGGATCCCTGGATCGCCTCCCAGGAGGCACTGTTCAGCCTTCAGGGAAGATGGTGAGTGTGTTCCCCTGCCCCTGCACTGCACATCTTGGTCTGTCCAAGATTATTTGCAATAATGTATAGTTTCGGATGAATTAGCTGTCTGTTTCATGTGATGGGCCAATCTGTGTAAAAGGGTCAGCTCTTTTCTGCTTAGCGCTGACGGCAGCTCTGTGCGTGGGCCGAGGTTGGGCAGCAGAGGCAGATTAAGGTTGGTTGAGGCCCCGGACACAGAAGAAAATAATGGGCCCCTTAAAAAAAAAGAGAGAGACAGGGAAAATAAAAATACATGTTAACCATATTTTTAAATACATAAAAATTATTATGTACTATTAATGTTTTATTTCCAATACAATTTGAATATAATATATGTATTGCACATATGAAATCAAACTTGGTGTCATTAGAAAAAAGTGTAAAGTTGGAGTTTTGAGGGGCCCTTCAGAAGTCGGGGCCCAGGGCGCACGCCTGGTGCACCCACTGTTAAATCTGCCTCTGCTGGGCAGGGCCCTGAATACCTCTTGCCGCACCAATTTCTAATCTCTTTGCTCTGCTGTTTTCAGTGGCATAGGGCCTGAAGAGGAGCCAGCATCGCATCTGATGAAAGCTCCTAACGGGCTCCCTTGGAGATTCCCTTTTCTTTCCTTTGTGGAATGCACCCAGCAGGGTGTTCTTGAGCCCGGCCTTACTGTTTTGAGGAGTTTGCAATCCTGCAGGTGGGGGATGGGTATGCCTTCTACTCCCCAGAGGTTTGTGCTGCATGATTTGAATGGCCCTGCCTGGCTTCAATGAATCTCAGGTGCTCAGCTCCTGCCCATCCAGTTCCCAGCTCGCTGATCACACAGGAGACTCAGACCCCCATTCTGTATTTTGCACACAGCCCCCCACTCACCAGCATGCTGGGGTGGGGGGCCGGCAATCGCTTTGCCGTGCAGCCGTCCTCTCTTCCTCGCCAGCTGGATTCAGTGGGCACAAACCGTGCTTTAAATCTGACCCCTTTGCTGGCAGGACAGTTGCATATGTGTGTGGATTTCTTGCCCAGCCATGCCTCCACTCCCTTCTTTTAAAAAAGTCCCTATGTGACACCAACATTGCAGCTTCGAGCCATCGCTCAACTCTCTGCGTACTCCACTTCCTCAAAAGGCAAAAAGTCTTCCTTGGTCAGGTCTGGTCACAGCCTGCCGGTGCCTCCAACAGTCTTAGTGTTACAGAATGGGCCTGTTTGGGGGCCAAGATACTGTTACCGAAACAAGCCCCCTCCCCTGGGGCCCCTCTGTCCTAGATTCATCTTTGTCCACTGCCAGGTATTAGGAATTGTGGCCAGAGTTTGGTGAGAAGGAAAGGAATTGTTTATTCGAAAGTTATACAGGTTTAGAGCAATGGTAGAATGTCGCTGTTAAATTTCAAAGTCCCTTTCAAACATCCAGCAATACCCACAGTCCTGCTGTCTCCGCTTTGCCCAGTCAGGCAAGTCAGGGGTACCATATCTCAGGAAAAGAAAACAGAAGTCCATTGCTTGGCTAGGCTCCTGTTCTTAATCCAAAACCACATCCTTATGGCAGGCCAGAGAATCCTTCTGCATCTTTTCAAACCATTGTGAGAGCTCTGCATTGTTGCTACATCTTGCTTTCCTGCTTCCTAAACCATGTGGTCAAAGGAACCCCTTATTTGCCCCCAAAACCACAGGGTTAGAGGCCCCGCAAGGCTGTCTTACCAGGGTTTAAAGCCCAGCACAGATTTTCCTCCATAACCCCATTTCCGGCTCCTCCCACAGTCGGCTGTACCTACCAGTAGTCCTAGATTCTCTGCCTTTCTTGGCTGCCATAGTTATTCCAGGCAGGCATGGCCCCGTAGCCTGGAGTGAACCTTCTCCAAGCTCCCATACAGGTGCTGTAACCAGGGGAACTGCCTGCTAGTTACATGATGGGTTAAAGTCATGCACACCTTTCTGGCCCCACTCAGGCTGTGAGACTAGTTTGCTGTTATTGATATGCAGAATAACCGTTTTTGCATATAGGTATGAAGTTAGCCTGCTGTCGATATGCAAAGTAACTCTCAATGGCCCTGCTCCATGTCTCCTACCCCCTAGCCAGGCTTGTGGGGTGGAGGGTGCCCTCTCACACCGGCGCCCTGTTACATTAGAGTTAGAATTTCTCTCCTGGACTCTCCCTGTTGGTGCTACAGCTATGGATGTGCTGCTCGCTCTGTGTGTGCAGCCTGAGTCTCCCAGACTCCATAAATCCTCCCAAGTCTCTCGCAGTTAGGGCTGAGGGTTCCCTGTGTGGGCCTGGGCTCCCCCACCCCTAGATCCAGGAAGGGTGAGAGCTGCAAAGCTGCATTTTCTCTCCTCTGCTCTCTCATCCACTGCAGGCACCTAGTGCAGGGTACCTGCCTGCTTATAAAAGCTATTACTGGACCATGCAAGGCCTCCTTTGTGCAACTTGGCTTCAAAAATTCATATCAGCTAAGATTCTGTTGATTGTTCAGTTTACTTGTTGTAAGATCAGCTGAAAATCTGTGCTGGGGACATGAGCAAGTGGGCTCAGTTTCCACCTACATGGCCGCCATCTTCTCTCCCTCCTCTTCTTTCCATTTTTAAAATTACACTTTTGTTTTTGAGATCATTGTAGATTCAGATGAAGCTGTGAGAAATGACACGGAAAGACTCTGTAGACCCCTCACTCAGTTTCGCCCAATCTTCTGTTCTTTTAAATTATGCAATCTTCCTGCTGGTGACACAATACATCATAATTTATATCAAAATGCAATGAGCAATCTTTTTCTAGGCAGCTGGTACAAATCTTTACTTGTATTAATAGTTTGTCATTTGACACTACTGACATTAGTTCCTAAATGTTTTTATTTATTTATTATTATTTTTTAAAAATTTCCCCTCGAGGACATGCCTATTGATTTTAGAGAGAGGGGAACAGAAAGGGAGAGAGAGAGGGAAACATTGATGTGAGAGAGAAATGTCAATCAGTTGCTTCTCATACACGTACCCCAACTGGGGACCTTTCATAAGCTCCACATCCAGGGACTGAGCCCCCAAGCTAGGCATGTGCCCTGACCAGGACTGCAACCTGAGACCCTTAAGTCTGTGGGATGATGCTCCAACCAAGTGAGTCACAGTGGCCGGGGCAGGTTCCTAAGTGTTTTCAAAAGGTTCCAAAATGTTGTAGGTTGTAGTAAATATAAACTCAGTGCAAAATATTGTCACTATTATTTTTCTATTTTTTAAACACTTTAGTACTTTTGTCTAAATATTTGAACGAAGTGTCATTCGCTGCTTTTGAATGATCCTAACCTAGAACAAATGACATTATATAGACGCAGTTGCTTCGGCGCTAACCTTAAAGCTTTCTGCAAGGCGGTAGCATAGGAAGAAGACAAGCACATGGGCTTCCTATCCCTTTCTTCCTTTGGGGGACGAAGTAGAAAACGAAGGTAGTTGCAGAGGTAGAGCTGGCTGTCTCAGCCTCTGCAGAGTGAACACTTTGCCTGGATAATTCTTTGTTGGGCAGAGAGGAGCAGCTGCTCAGAGCATTGTAGGGTGTTTAATAATATCCCTGATTTCCACACAGGCAACCAGTAGTACCCAGAGCCCCCCCACCCTTTCCGTTGTGACAACCCAAAATGGCTCCAGACACGGCCAAATGTCCCCTGGGAGGCAACTCAGCTCCCGATTGAGAACCCTTGGCTCAGGGGATTCAAAGATTACAGTAAGGTTATGGGAATAGGACGATAAAGGCTATCGAAAGGTTTGCAGGGACTTTTGTGTTCCCTTTTCTTGGAGAGTCCTCTATGCCCTTATTTCTGCGCTGACCTTCCGCCATCCCTGAGAAATACACCATAGACTGCAGGCACCAGAACCATACTGCTTGGGCTCAATTTCGGCTTTGCTAGTTGCTCATTCTGCAGCTTCAGACAACTTCAGACCCCTAAACCTTAGTTCCCTCCACCATAAAATGGGGATATAATAGAAGCTGCTGCATGTAAGAAAATCCATGCATAGTGCATATCACATGCCTAGCACATTGCAAACACTTGGTAAATGTTAGGTACATATACAGAGGCACACACGCACATACTCCCCTCAGGCATGCACAAGAACAACTGAGGTTTTCTGGCAGAAAATATTGTGATGTCTGCTTTTTAGGGGACTAAAGGAGATCCACCCCACCTTATTGTGAAGCAGTCAAGACTACAATAATAAAAAGATGAGGGAAATTAACTGCCTTTTACAGAAAGAGGAGAGGCAGCACTCCGTAACTAAGCATAAGTAAATTTCTCTGCTCTGGGAAGCCTGGTTAAAGAATTTACTGTATGCCAGGCATTAACTGTATTATTCCTAATCTTCCCTTCAGCCATTGTAGGTGGGAATTAACTCTAATTTTATGGTAAGAAAATAAAGGTCAGAGAGGTTAAGATCCTTACTCAGGGTCAGAGCCCTAATAAGTTTTTAACGCAGGAGTATAGCCCACATCTGAGCCAATTCTTTTGCTGCCACACTATATAATAGAAAGAGGACAGGTGACAGGCAGAGAGACGGGCTGATGAAATGATCCAGGGGAAGGGTACGAAGGAGGCGTTTGACTATCGAAAGCACCAAGTGTGACCAACGACAGCTGTTCTTTTAGCCAAAAAAGCTGAGATTCCTTGATAGATAGTAATGCTGGACTTTACTTGTTCTGTCTCTTTATTTTATTTTTTATTTTCTGAGGGAAATTGAGAAGGAGAGAGAAGAGGCAGGTGTCAAAAATTCAGCGGGAGTGGGTGTATTGGGAGGAACTGTTTGGTACTATCTACAGTGATGAGAGCTCTCAGGCTGCTCAATGTGGAAACCTGAGTGAGGCTGACAGGGAGCCAACCAGGGGGTGCCCTGGTGGCAGAGGGTGGGGAGGTTTAAAGGAGAAGGCCTAGTGAGGAGAGATGGGATTTTGAATTCAGTTTTGGCTGAGAAACCAAACAAGTACCCAGAAGCAAACATGGATGACGATGTATGTGCTCAGCTGCCTGATCTTCCTGTTGTCCTCCATTTTAGCTGACCCACCAGGTAAAACACCAAGAGGTGAGCTCTCTGGGTGCTGAATAACGGGGACTCGTGTAGCTTTAGCTCCTTAGAAACAAACAGACCGACCTCCGACTCCAAGTCTTCTGAATGGAACGTCCGGACTTGGAAAATAAGCAGCCATTGATAACTGGCAAGTAGCACAGTGGCCTCCAGGCTGGGGGTGGGGCAAGGCCAGCTGAGAGTGTTTGGACCATATTCCTCTTTTCAAAGGTCCCTGGGCCAGCTGGAGGCTTTACAAGGGCCCCCACTCAGGCCAGCCAGCGGGGAGTTGAAGTAATCTAATTTTAATTATGTGACAAAAGCATGAAGAATCATTTAAAGGTCTGTCAGAGGGAAAAATGGCTCCAGTCTGCCAGGACTCCTTAGATGGTAATAAAAAAACCCATGGGCTAAAAGCTGTGTTTTGGGGCTTAAAAAAATAAAACTCACATAATAACCAGATTGCACTCTATTGAAACAGAGATAGGCTGTGAGGGGGTATTCCCAGCTTTATTGGATAAAGACAAAGGCACCTATGGGGCAGCTGGCTGCGTGACAATAATTCTAAATTGTTACTGGGGTTAAATGGTCTTTTAAAAATAAGGTGAGTGTTCTCCATTCCTCTAAAATCAAGCAAGAGAGCATTTCTGTGGATAGTAGCAAAAACAAATGGTTCATAAAGTAAATTCTTTCAAGTACATTATCCAGTTGAGGCTTCAAAAATGTTGTCTCATTGGGTCTTTAAGAACAGTTCTTAGTTTTAAGTAAAAAAGAAAGGGTTGATTTTGAGATCCCTCTTTGTTTTAATCTACCACCGGTAATTACTAATGTAAAAATAAAAAGAAACATTCTTTGGTCTAAATGCTAGATTCTATAGCACTATTTTGAAATTCTGAGGACTTTGAGCCAAGAGGCCAGGCTTTCTCTGAATCAGCTGGCCTCGACCAAAAGATCCTTGGGGAACGAAGGCAGCCTAGCGCTACAGAAGTGACTTCGTCCAAGCTATTGCCACATCTTCCTCCAAATTAGCTTGAAATCCTGCACAGGCTCGTCCCTAAGTAAATACAATAAGGTTGATTGAAATATTGGTCACAAAAGGCATGAGTTAGCAGATGAATGGGGAACCTTGGAATCTGGGCAAATACGTACAAAATCACTTCACAACATTGATATCTCATCTGTCTTTCTAGTTGACACCAAATGGGCAGGTGGCCCTCATGAGCTGATTTCTAAAGTAATAGCCATAGTCCTTCCTCTCTCTACACGGTTTTCCAATAGAGACGCCAGCAGCATCTCTCCCTCATTTCTCCCAGGGAACATGTTAGTCAGGGCAGAGCTAGGTTATGCTTCTGTATCAAATAAAGCTCCAGTTCTCAGTGGCTTAACATAACAAAAAGTTACTTCTTGTTCATGTCAAGACCTGATGCAGGCATCCCTAGGCAGCTCTCACCCAAACAGTGACCTCTGAGTCTGGGTTGCTTCTGAGTGATAGCTATGCCACCTGCATCATACAACTTCCAGGTCACTGTGGAAAGGGGAGCAGGCGAATAGAGGAAACACATTGGCTTTGAAATGCACTAGGTTGCAAGTGACAAACATCACTTCTTCTTGAGCTTCATTGTCTAGATCTAGTCGTACAGTGCCCAACCCAACTGTAAGAAGGTGGGGAAATAAAGGGGAATCCACCAACACTTGAGAGATATTAACTATCTCTTTCCCCAAGGGTTCTGTTTAGCACCACTTCTCATTAACACTCTTGTCTAGTTATTTTGAAGCAAATGAAAAATAGCTCTTCCTCATGAGAGATGGGGTTTATATGAGATAGCAAGTGGTCTGTATTATTACTGACTAGGAAGAAATTTTTTCTTCCTTCCCTCAAATAACTATAAACAAAATATTTTAGATTTGAGATTTCATCTGCAATAAAGTAATAAGAACATATGTTTTGTTTTCCTCTCAGGATGCTGAAAAATCAACTAGTCAAATATACATAGTAACTCTTGGCAGCTAATTAATGAAAGTGTACGTAAATACTGAGAAGGTGAAATGTTGGCTCAGGAACTTTGCATCTAGTTTACAAGGAGGACAGAAAGTCCCTGGGGTGGCACCGCAGCTTCCAATTCTAGGTTCATAATTACATCTCTGGGACGAGTCTCATAGTGGTGATGTATTCAGGGAGCAAGTGGAAGTGCTTCAAAAGCAACTCCATTCTCTTATTTGGTTCTCACAGAATACCAAAAGAGAGTCCTTTCATAATCCACAGTAATACTTAGTTTTCTCCCTTCTAGTTCTTTCATACCTCAAAGATTGCCCAGAGTAAAACTTTCTCAATAAACACCTAGTACAGTTTTCTAAGATCTCTCCCTCCTCCCAATTCCTCCGTCTACATTCCGTTCCATCTGGAGGTGGGGCAGGGGGTAAGAGGGTTGAAATTAAATGGACAATATTGGGAGAGGGATCCTCATGCATTAATAATTTGTGCCCCGTCACATTTGCACCTTTGCCTGCCTTGCAATCCAGTGAAGCATCTTGCATGTTCCTGGTACTTATCAACTCTCCCTGCTGTCCCATTTCTTTCTTTCTTTCTTTTTTTTTTTTTAAGATTTTACTTATTTTATTTTTAGACAGAGGGAAAGGGGGAGAGAAAAAGAAGGAGAGAGACATCAATGTGTGGTTACCTCCTGAGGATTCCCTTCTGAGGACCTAGCCCGCAACCCAGGCATGGGCCCTGACTGGGAATCGAACTGACGATCCTTAGGTTCGCCGGCTGGCACTAAATCCACTGAGCCAATCCAGCCACTAAAAATCAGAGGTTCAAATGTTAAATCATGCTTGGCAGCTCTTTTGAAATACCAAGAGAGAAATAAAACCTTTAAAGTGGGTGTATAAATAATTTTGAAAAGAAAATTAAAAATCAGAACTTTTCACAGAAGAAAACCATTTACTTTCTACTCAATCATGAAGAAAAACTTTAGATTATGCTTTGAAACCTTCATTTCCTCTTACTTCAAAATTATGGAAATAGAGTTTTTCTTTGACATTCTCTCTCAGTTTCCACCCCATATTGGTGGATTTCGTCCTTGTCACCTAGTCTTATGAAGAATTCGTATTGCTCTTTTGAATTGTCACAGATGTCACATTTTCACAGATGGTCTTCTCCAGCAGACACTGCTTGCCTCCCAGTCTCTGTAGCCCTCTTTCCCACATATCTTATGCCAGGTGACTCCCTTGCAGCTCAAATGTTGCAAACTTTCATATCCGAACCCTTTTGTTCAGTGGTTCTCAACCCAGGCTACATATTGGAATCATCTAGAGAGTTTTCACAAATCCCAGTGCTGAGGTGCACCTCAGACTGTTTGTCAGTAGCTCCAGGGGTGGGACTCAGGCACCAGTGTTTTGTACAGTGCACTAGCTGATTATTGTGTGAAGCCATGGTTGAGAACCACTGCTCTAACCCAGTGTTCCTCGGACCCTAAGAGATATCAGAACTCCCTGACAGTGCCTGTGAAAACTGCATATTCTTTTTCTTTTCTGAGAACTCCTGACTCCTTGGGTCTGAGGGTGGATCCATTTTACAAGCCCCCCAGGGGAAGGCTGATACAAATGTTCTCAAACCAGTCTTTGAGAAATACTGCCCTGCTAAGTCTCAAATACCAAGTCATACTATTCTGCTGGGTCCTTGTACCCATTTACAATGTTTTTTAATGTAGGAATTTTCATACATACATAAAATAGAAATAACAAATAATAAATATTCCGGTCCTCTTTTGCTGCACAAAAAATCACCCGAAAATTCGAATATTTAAAACAACAACAGTCATGTATTATGCTCATAAGCCTGTAATCCAGGCAACACGCAGTTGGGACCGCTCATCTCTGCCCCATCCGTCATCAACTGGGGCAGCTTAATGGGAGCTGGGGGACCCACTTCCGAGACGGCTCACTCACATGGCCATTGGGCGAAAGTGCTCTGGGGTTGCAGGCTGGAGACCTTGTTCCTCTACATGTGGGCCTCTTTATAAGACTGCTTGGTCTTCTTCAAAACACAGTAGATAGTTTCCAAAAGTGTACCAAGAGACAGGAAGTAGAAGCTCCCAGTTGCTAAAAGACTGGGCCAAGAAACTAGCATAGCGTTTTTCCTTTATATTTTGTTGGTCAAGTAAATCA